>JACSZP010009264.1:0-10445 GCA_016161895.1 Pinna nobilis | reverse complement strand
AAAGACCACATTTGCATGACATAAGGGAATGTCCCTCAAGACAGGTTCTACTGTACAATATTTTATATTTCCTTTACACATTGGCAGATGGAGATGGTAGAGGATGTTTCACACTATACAATATTCTATGTTTTTATCTTAACACATTAATAGGTGGATATATATTTTGGGAGAAGGTATTTCATACCTGTTCATTGATTTATGTGTTGCCTTTTTAAATAAACAGGTAGAGATAGATCTTGGTAGAGAGTACAGATACCACTCAATATTTGCCTGTCCAATCCTACGCCAGCAGAGTACTGAAGTCAATCCACCAATGAGATTGATATGTGGTCATGTGATCTCCAGAGATGCACTCACAAAGTTATCAAATGGAAACAAGTAAGACAATCATTTCTCACATTTCGGACAGGGAAATCCTCAAATTTGCCCGGAAGAGATTTTCTTATCTCACCCTGCGTTATCTCACCCCGAAAACCAGAAGTCGACCAACTTGTTCTATTCGGCGCATCTGAAAATTTATTCAAGTTGTACATGTATTTCTTTGATTTCTATAACTTTTGAAGCACAATGAAGCTCGAACTGTAAAAGTCATGAATCTTAACTTTTATAAACTGTAGGGTATATATTTTGATTCTCTGGCTGGTTTCTTTTTCATTTTTGATAGTTTGTATCAATGCGTCATTCATGACATGCTCCGTCTATATTTTCAACATTACGTCACATCTACATTGTGACGTCATGCGATAAAGCAAAAACCTTCAATGAATGTAAACAGCCATTAGGCCTCTGTTGTGTTCTTCGATAGATAGTGTCTATATAAAATTATAAAAGATGAGGGAGGGTATCTGAGAAAAAGAATCAAACACCATGTTCCGGGAGAGACAAAGAAATCTCAATCCTCGTGTTCATACAGATTGATATCCATGACTGGGCAAGCCTCGTCATGGATATCAATAGTCATGAACACTCGGATTGAGATTTCTTTGTCTCTCCCAGAACATGGTGTTAGATCCTTTTAATCTCTATTTTCCATATGGAAGAAACTGAAAAATGAATAAATCTTATTGCAGCACCAAAAGTAAACAAAGATTAAGATTCTACTTCATGTATTTTTATGTAAAAGAAAAAATATACCTACATGTAGTGCAAGGTTACTTTTTAAGGTAGTCAGTATTTTTCATATCTAAATTAATAAACATCCCCCACATATTCATTATTTTTGCTTTATTGCAGAGTCAAATGTCCATACTGTCCAGTAGAACAACTCCCATCAGAGGCAAAACAAGTGTTTTTCTGAAATAGAACATCAGCGTACTGAAGCAACCAACTCAGGTCTACATTTGGCAGTTATGATTGGTCATCTATTTATAGAACACTTGACTCTTTTGTGTAATATTCTTCTAGAGTGGAGACATACAGGCTTTGCAACAGATATTTATCAAATATGACAGATGGAAAAGCATTGTTGAGATAAAGCCTTAAGAATATTGCTCTCTCTCCTACATTTAGACTGGTCTATGTTGTAATTGGAGATTCCATTTGTTGTACAAGGGATAACAGGTTGATAAACGCAGACTGGCTGAACCATAACCAAAGAATTATAACCAGAAGCAGAGAATGATGAGAAATCTTAAATTCAGAATTTTGTGAACTGTTTTGTATTTATAAGGATATGAGAACACGTTCAATCTGGCTTCTGAAAGAGACCCACGTTGTTGTCATTCTGTTTCCCTATCCATGTTTCAATGACAAGTGATTTTGTGGTTGATATATTAAGTATTGTTTGTATATAAATTGTTGATTTCTATTTATGAATAGTTTTGTTGATTGTCTGAAGCTCTGTATCATTAAATACAATTATTTGTAATTACCCCGGTTTGTGTATCCCTGCATCCTGATTTGTTCATACCTGTACATGAGCAACTGACCCAAATATTTGTTTCCAGTGAGTCACATGGTATTTAAAGGTTAAATGGAATCTGCGAATTTGTGTATAATGATTGTCTCTGAACATTTGATATGAAATTTGATATATTATCAAATTACTTGTTTACTGGTGTTGCAATAAATAAAAACGAGTACTTATTTACTACTGTTTTGTCATTCCATCATAAAGATATAATGCACTGCAAAACCTGCCTTATTTGACTTGTATGTATGCCTCCCAAAATGTGTTCTTATTAAATAAAAACGCTGAATGCTAAGTGAATGTCTGCCACACTAATGAACTTAAGTTGATAATGTGAAAATACTTGAGAAGTGCCTGTGGTGTCTTCCAAGGTACATTGGTAACCAGATTCTCTCACACCAATATAAATTGGTTACCACCATTTTACTGAAAGATCTCTGGATGTGGTCGAAAGCAAAACAAAAAAGAGCAAGAACAGTTGAGATGTGGGCAGTGAACTATTTGAACAGGTCAAGATTTCATTAGCCTCTTAAAAATAGGCAGTAAACTGCACTGAGATGATTGTCCTGTTATAATATTGTCTGTTGTCCCTTGTTATAACCATACTCCAAATCTCATTCACAGCATACAAAATATCCTTTCAACAAATTAGAAATAACTAAATCAGTGAGTTTTACCACAGAGGGAGTATGCTAAGAATTACTCTATCACTCGGTATGTATTTTCTCTTAACTTTTCACAATTTATTTAACTGTGCAATATTGGCATAAATCTACATAAAAATTCTTTCAGGACGCTACTTGGCAAATGCAAAACAAGAGGTGGACTTTTAGTTGTCAACTTTCACCTTCTTGCTGGTGTATACAGTTACCAGAGGCCTAGACTCTACTAATTCTTTCTCCCATTTTAGAGGTGACCTTATAATCTTTCACTTTGTTGTCCATCAGAAGTTGCAATACCAGATATAACATTATAAATGTGAGACATAATTAAGAACCATTTTGGTTGGTTGTTTGTATTGTTGTTTAATGTTCCACTCCAGATTCTTTCACTTATATGAAGATATCACTGTGTACCGGTGAAGGGGGATAAACTTTGCCTATGCTTGGCACTTATGACCTTAGAGTAACGAGGGTTCTTTAATGCGACACGGACCTTGGTTTTTATTGTCTCATCCTAAAGACTGTGACAGCCAACCACAGCGTGGCTTGGACTTGAACCCCAGATCTCACAGTTTGAAGTTGAACTTGCAAACCACTAGGCAAGAACCATTTTGAAAGATTTCAAGCTTCAGTTTTCTATGGAACATATGCAGCAAATAAATGTTTTCCAGGAACATGTATTTTATGATTATTCTTTACATTACCAGGAAAGAATTGTAAATGTTGCAAAGACATTCCCTAAGCATGTTAACAATTTCAGTTTTGTGTTTGGTTGTTTTTTTTATCATTTTTAACGTCCTCATGAATTCAAAGTTAGGGTTGAATGTTCTCATCAGTATGTAAAGGTGAAATCCAAAAATCCATTTCCTAATCTAAGAATCTTCTCAATTCAGCTTCTCAGTCAGGGTTCAGTATTTGAGAAAATTCTCAAGTTTTATGGTGCCTGACCCTAAATTTGTGATAAAACCAGACCCAGGATTAAATGACAGAATCAATGAGATGATTCACACCATGTTGATTCATGTCCCAGCAGAGAATTTTTCATTCATAAAGAGGTATCATCAAAAGCCAATGAAGGGCTTCAAATTTTGGCCTATGCTCAGCCCTTTGGGTCATCACCTACTGTGACATGGAGCGTCTGCTTTCACTCTGTACTATCATTCAGTTCTTTGTATGTTCAGGTCTATCTGCTAAATCCTTTGAAAAACTTTCCCAACCTTAATTTTCTAAATATGCATAGTGCAGTTGGTCTATAATAAAGTCAAAAGGAATTGACTTTTGATTTTGTTATAAGCATTCTCTGTTTTAAGCACTGGGATTTACTACATATACATGTACATGTGTATATATAAATAGGTATTCTTCTCTGGGATTTTATCAGTCTTCGTTATAGCACTGAATTCTCTTTCAGCCGATTTGTTATAGGCCGACTCTACTGTTGATAGATAGTTGCCTAATTATACAGTAACAAACGTTGTCTCGTTCAGCATTTATTCATCATACAGAAGGCAGAACAGATCAATTGCACATATGTATCACTAACATTGTCTCTCTGTAAACAACATCATCTGTTTTACAAAAATGCACATAAAAGCAGTATCAATCTCTTAATACAAAAGAGTGTTCTGTCACATAGACTATGTATAACATGTAGTTTGTATATTCTGACATGAATTCAAAGTTTTCAATATTAATACATTTCTACAACTTATGGATGGTAACAGTATCCGAAGTTTTACTTACATACTAGTACACATAACACAGGGCCTACAGAGAGAACTAATTATATAGAGGATAAATGTAAATACAATGAAAACACCCTATAGATTCTTACTCTTCTAGCTACTGTAAACCAACTTATTTCTGCGGCTACTAAATTTTGCTAATTTGTCACTACAAAAATATTTGCGATGATTCAATTTCACGATGCATTATATGTACATGTTATTCCTGTATGTTGCAAAATAAATTAGCGGCTATTTAAATTTGCGATGTTGGGAATTCGCAAACATCGCGAATATAAATCGCATGCAGAAATAAATTGGTTTACAGTATAACGTATATCAATCTAGACTGTGAAAATCCAAACCTTAATCTGTTGCATTATGTGTTTAAAGACTACCTGTCCCGTTAGATCAAATCTACACAGAGTTAAACAATAGCTACGGAGGGGTGGGGGCTAATGCAACAGCTTAATGCACTCAAATGCAATTTAAAACATACAAACTAGTATTCCAGAAATGTTGATAAGGATATACATGTAAAAGAATTCATCATGTATCAATAAACTCAATTTCACAAGGCTATCCACATTCATAACCAAGATGTACTTCACAAAAGTAAAATCTGATGGATGGATGCATAGACATAAAAAAGGTGAACCCAATACATGTATATCCCAAATTCTGTAGAAAAGCAAGCATTATAATTCAGCATATAAAACCTTTTTTGAAAGGCCACTCATGTTATATGCCAATGTTACCATGACTACATAAGAGGTTCCAAATTATGCATTAAAGAAAATGAGATTACAAACTAAAATTCTAAAGTTATCATGAAAGCTAGACAATTGACAAGTTATAAAGATGTACATATATGTAATAAAAATGACAAAATGCAAGAAAACTGCTGGTACACATGAGATTTCATAGTGTATGTGGATACCTTCAAGAGTAATATTTGTATTAGAATTGTACCTTTGACTATCTCTGAGACTTAGAATCCACAAAAATTTAATGGACATTGCAAACAGATAGAGATGTTAACCAAATATAAGTACTGACAATGGCCCAATGTTAATAAAAAAATCAGCAACTCAGATTTTAGACCATAATCTTTAGGGCACAACTTCTGATAGTAGTAAACTAGCATGCCAAGTTTCATCCCTCCTATATTCTTATATCATTGGTTTAAAACTATTGACATGTACATGTGTCTTTAACAGACAAATAATAATATTGCCTTTAGGGCCCTAAAAGCAGGACCCTACTTACTACCAGATACAAATATAGAGAACTGGATCAAATTAGTTTCACTGAATATGTTGTCGAGGATTAAACAAGAACGTCTTTGACTCAAAATGAAGAATAAGTCATACAAATTCACAACCAGAAGACAAATATGGACAGAATAAATATTACAAGTTATTTCTGAGTATCCTTGTAAACAACGATCGATCTTATCACAATGATCAATCCTATCATGTATGTTTAAAAAAAAATTTAATTTTATGACATCAAAAGATTTGATACCTCTGTCATAATTTTAAAAAAAGAATAAAAAATACATTGTGATGTGATGTCATGGTGTAATTTAATATACCCTAAGTTGGAGAAAGGTGAGGGGGGGTTGTGTTAAGGACACATGCTTATAGTGGATAACTTTCTCTGTTGTCATAGGTGCTCACTACAAATATGTTCATTTTAGAATCTGAAGACATATCTAGGTCCTAGCACCTTAATTAATTTATCTGGGGCGATCCTGTCTACCAATTATGACATAAACAATTTATCTCAGAAAATGTTCAGAACAAAGAACATGTGACGATTTGTTAATGTAACAGGAATATGATACTGACACTAAAACAGTAGAACATGGGGTTGGTTATATTGACGTTTAATGTCAGACTCAAGAATCTTTCACTTATATGGAGACATCATCAATTCCCAGTGGAAGGCGACGAATCTGGCCAATGCTCAGCACTTATGTCTATTAAATAGTGAGGATTCTTTAACATGCCAACTCCTACTGTGACATGGAACCTCGATTTTAACTGTCTCATCAGCTAACTTGAGTTTCCATTGATTCAGTTGCTAGATATTTTTGTGAAAAAGACCTTAGGAACATTGTCACACATAATTGGTGATATATAAACATGGCACATTTTCGAGATCGTCTGGAACTACATGTACATCACAGCTCATAATCATTGTTTTTATACACATCACCATTAAAATCTCATCACCTTATACTTCTGCCTTGCTGAAGTGAGACATAAACGATATCGTTCCTTTCTCTCAATTCCACAATTTCATGATTGACTAAGTCTAAATTTCCAGACAGAGAATTAACATATTAATGGTGCATGTGTGTTAAGTAAGGAGAGAAAGATGACATTTAATCAGGTAAGGAGTGATAGATCAGTGGATTGGTTGGTAGTACTGCAGTTTAACATCCCAATCCAGAATCTTTCACTTATACATGTATGTAGACATCACCAATGCCGGTGAGGTGTGACAATCTGGCCTATGCACAGCACCTATGGCCATAAAGTAGTTAAGGTTCTTTAACGTACTAACACCAACTGTGTCACAAGACCTCAGTTTTTACTGTCTCATCCAAAAGACGAGCAAAGCAAATTGCACCATGGCATGGATTCAAACACACAACCTCACAATCAGAAGGCAAACAGGCCATCCATTGAGCCATGGTGCACCCAAAAGATACGTATACGAATGAGTGTTATGAAAATAGGAAGTGACAGGGGATAAGACATTTGTCAAGAATTTCAAATAGAAATAAAGACAGAGTTCTAGACGAACTTAAAACTCTGCTATTAGAGTAAACAAATCTATGACCTCATTGGAGTTTCTATTTCTTACTGGATGGATCAGAACGTACATCTAGTATACACAGTACACAAATATTCAGCAATAATTTAAACCAACTTGTAATTCAATGTTACATCAATTTTTTGTTTCAAATTCATTTTTTTCTGATGTTTACAAAGTAGACTTTAGAATCTTTTAAAAAGTTATCTTGGAGGGTTGTTTGGCTCCTCCTCTTTACTGATATGTATAAACTTTGTAAAACTACAAACAACAATTTTATACCAACAGCAAAGAGATTATGATAAACAGATATCAACAAAAATGTTGTCATTTATCAATATTATCAAAAGTGAGAAATAAAGAAAAAAAGAATAAAGCACAATATCTAAGACAACATTACAACAAGAATAAATTTTCATAAAAATAATGTCAGCACAGCCTTAGAAAGGTTAACAGTATAATGTGGGAAGAAAATATTCCATATTAGAATAAGTTCCAATAGGCTAAAGGTCATCCATTGTGTTTGGTTTTCTTGTAATCTGTTAATTTTTGTGTCTTAATTTCAGCTCATTACATAAAAGGTCACATCAGAACTGTCATACCCTGTCACACAAAATGCCTTGCCTCCCTGATGTAGAAACTGGGCACCAACCAGCTGTTGATCTGTCACATTCTCGGAGTGATTAAACTCAATCTGCAATAGAACAAGAGAACATATATGGATATTGACATCAACCATCATTAGACCTATATTACTGCTGGGACAGACTATGCTTTTTGATTCTTTCTCCTACGTCTAGTATATTCACTACTCGAACCCACATAGTTTCATGTCTATTTTTAAGAATTAAAAATAACAGAAATCAGTTTTTAAATTTTAAGCCCAGCACCCTTCAAATGTGTGTGGGGGGAAGCAATTTTTTCTAATCAGTCATAGAATTTGACATGAAAAAAATACACCCCATGGAGAACTTCTGTACAAGGGTTAAGGAAGAGCCTTTCTGAACTTTTTCAGAAATATTAATAACAGCATTTTAATATATATATATTTTTTTAAGCTATGTACCTCCCTTGTGGGGTCCATTTTTTTTTCTTTCATTGATCACAATGTGGCATGAAAATTAGACCCTCAGGGGGACCTCAATGTAGAGTTTGAGAAGGATCCATTCTGTACTTTCTGAGATATAACAATAAACAGAATTGTTTACTAACTATCTGAATGACCGGTAGCGGATGATATCATCATGTACTTTGATAAGTCCACCGTTAGTACCAATATATTGCTGGACTACAAATATACTACCACTTATAATTTGTCTTTGAGGATAATTGCAATATTGTTAGTCCCCTGTATGGACTACATGTATTTACCCACAATGCAGCTGAGTTCTGATGAAATAACAGATGGATGGAATAAGTGGGTAGCACAATATGCCCCGTCCATTTTATGGCAGGCACATAAAAAGAAATGGCAAAAGACAACAAAGCTTGCTGATGAATATAAAAAGAGGCCCAAATGGACCTCCTCACCAGAGCAATATGAGTATAAGGAGAGATCAAAGGCATAACCTTAAAATGACCAAGTCAACAAAACAAAAAGTGTGAAAAACATGACTTCTGAATGGAACCATAAACAACACTTCTTCCATCTTGATCACTCAGATACATTAAGTTTTTCATTCTATGGAGCCCTTCTGAAGTTTTTCAAAGAAGGATACCCATCCAGACCTATTTGACCCTTCCCTTTTCCCACCCCTGGGTGAATCCATCTTAGATACAACAACACTTGTAGGGACCATGAGTATTTCAACCCTGCAAATTTTTATCAAAATCCTTCCGTTGGTTCTGAGGAAGTAACAAATATGAAATGTTTACGGACAACTAATGGAAAGAAGGACAAAGAATGTTGCACTATGACTATTAAGATTTTATGGGTTACAGTTTTCTAAAAGTAGGTAAAGGTCCAAGATAATCAGGTAACATAAAAAGTCATGGCCCTAATTGAAAGCTGTCATTGTGGGGAATCTTTATGTGAAATATCAAAGCCCTATCTTTTCCAGTTTAAAAGATATTGGCAAAGGTTAAAGTTTTGTTGATGGATGTCACTGACAACACATTAGCTCTTCTGACTTTTATCCTACAAGTTAAAAAGCTTGCAACAGTAAATATAATATGCTATACAAAACAAGAACTGTGTGTTGCCACAAATAAACACCCTGACATAAGTAAATACTACCTGAGGTAGAGTCCCCTCCTTCAGCTGCCAAACTCTTACAAAGGAGTCTTCACTTGCAGACAGCATCTGAAATGTATACATGTACATAAAGGTCACTAGGCAGATCTGACACATGGAATACAAAGGAACCTGTCGAGAGATCACCCTTCAGTCATACAAATGTGGTCTTTAAAGGTAGATGGTCTCTCCTGATAGGTTTTATTCATGTCATTTCTTAAAAAGATNNGAAGTCGAGAACAACAAGTTTCCATTAATGACGAACAAATCTCCGAGTCCCGTGTTTTTACCTCTCATGTGTACAAAACCTGAAACAACGAAACTCTTGATATAACTAAGTAAATTTACCGGTCCTGATGCATTCGTTATAAGTCAAAATTGACTGTATGATGATGAACATAGGCTTTGCCCATTGTTCTCCCTAAGACCTTGTAGTAGAGAGGTACCAACAATGCTTTTTTCAATTACCCATCACACAATTTGAATTACCCTCGGATTACAATTTCAACTACCACCCTATTTTAAATACATAACTAGCAATTTCTTTACCATGTGAAAATGATTCTCAGATAACTGAAATATAGATATTACGTAAAATGTGTCTACATTGTTTCACAAATAATTTTGTTTCTCTTGTCAATCTGAAAGATTAATTCTATTATACGAATTACATATAGATTTATGGAATCAGGCTTCATAAAAAGAAGGTGTAAACTGTAGCAGTAACTGCTCATTGGCTCTGAGTGCCAAGTATAGGACAAATATTAAAACCCTTTACTTATGTTCAATATGAAGTTTCCATATGAGTGAACAATTCTTCAGTGGAATGTCAAACAACAAACACAACAGCAACAACAGTGACTAACCATTCCATTATCACGAGCAACATTCAGTGCATTTATCCATCTCCCATGTGCATTAACTTGAGCTCCTATTTTTCCTGTCTTCCCACAAAATACTCGTATTTCACCATTGCCATAGCCTCCTACTACAACACTCTTCCAATATACCAAACTGCTGCATGGACTCCTGAAATTATGCAACAAAAAATGAATATTTGAGTACCGGTATGTAAAATATTTGTCTAC
>JACSZP010009260.1:0-14566 GCA_016161895.1 Pinna nobilis | reverse complement strand
GGCCAGCAACCAGAATTTTTATTCTATCTTACTAATGAATTGATAGTTTTAAATTTCAATTCTCTTTGTGACCTTGATCTTTGACCCGATGACCTTGACGATTGGTATGGTATGGTATTGTTGTTTAACGCCCCACTCAAGAATATTTCACTCATATCGTGGAGACGTCACAGTGTGCCGATGAAAGGCTACAAATTTTCCTTATAATGCTCGGCGGTGCTGGCCGTGCAGAGCAGGGAGGGTTCTTTAACGTGCCAACACCTACTGTGACACGGACCTCAGTTTTTACTGTCTCATCTGAAAGACAGGGACGACCAACCGCGGTGTGGCGCTACGCAGTTCGAACCCGGATCTTCCGATTCGCAGTCGAACACGCTAACCACTCGGCCACGGAGGCCCCAACCTTGACGATTCAAATGATTGTCAAACTAAGCATACCGCATAAAAAATCTATTAAAATAGATCCGGCCTGGTACTGTAGTCCTATTTTTGAAGAAGAAAAATCTGACAGGTTCTGAGATATTTGTCCGATCTTACAAAATCACATTGACCCTGACCTTTAACTCGATGATCTTGAACATTTTAACAGATGTACTCAAATTTATAACTCTTTTGCCCCTTTTTGGTGTCCTGAAGGAGCTACCCCTTCTTGTTTTCAAACTTTATGCGGCTTTATTTGAGGTTATTCTCTATACCAAGTTTGGTTGAAATTGAATCGACGGTTTCAGGAGAAATTGCAAACGTGAAAACGAAAATGTGGTCAAGATTGATTTATTTTGAAGTAGGCCGTTTTGTAGATTGGTTCTCGCTGGTGGAGACAATGTATTACTTAAAGAATACTTTTAGAATGCTTCTTAAAAGTAACTATGAGCTGGGGGGGGGAGTGTTAGATCCCAGTGATTTACAGTCAAACCCGAATTTATTAAAACCGAAGGGGAATGGATTTTTCTTTCGAATAAACAGGGTTTTCAAAATACTTGGATTCAATATTCAAAAAGTAATTTAGCAGGGAAATGAAAATCATTTCAAATGAGACGGGATAATAATAATGTATCAGTTCAACATAAGTGAGCTCCGTTGAATTAGAGGTCACCTACTGTACGTAGGCTACAGTGTTGTGTGTTGGACAAATTCAGGTTCGTGAAGATGTAAATGGGGACTTCTTTAGCTGGCTTTGTATAGCAATGAGTGGATAATGAATTTTCTGAGGTATGACAATACCATTTGTGGCCTCCTGGACTTGTTACAATTAGGGATGTAGGGGCCTACATTGAAACCTCGCCTACAGACAGTCTACCTCACTTAAGAGACAACCCTAACAGTACATATACACCACCAAAATGCAGTCTGCTTATCATTTCAGCTCCAAATAAAGCCGAACTGTAAGCAGAGCCATAGGAACGAAATTGAGATTAGGGAGCAGGGTGTTAAAAAATCGCTGAGCAGAGCGATACATGTGCCAAATTTTTGGATGTGGAACACGCGTATATTAATTATAAATTATACATGTATTTATCCCTGACTGGAAACCTTGTGGACCTACCTCTCTCTTTACGTGAAATTATTGGGGAGGGATGTAGCACCCACTAGGGCTGGTAAGGATGTTAGGCGCGAACCTCTCCTTTGCTTGCCATGTGAAGGCACATTCTGATAAATTCAAACTTTTGGGGATGTAAATATACCTTCATTTTTCTTTTCTGGCTGGCTGTATGCAGTTTTGAGCTCATAGGCAATTCCTGATAAGGCAAGAGTTACCTCGGCTTTTTTCTTGCAGTCACAGCCCAAGTCCGAATCTTCTACACTCAGTTCTAGAGCTTGGAGCTATGGTAGGCGCCTTTGACTGTACAAGATTGTCAGATAAGCAATTTACAGTACCATGGAAGCAGGATTGACTCTGTCACTGTTTTTTTCCAGTCTATATGCATGCCTATTTCAACATCATTTCTGCCATATCATAATTACACAAAGCTTGTGCAGCTATCATAAATCTTGACCATAGCCAAGAACTTCATTCTATAGAGAGAAATCTATGATATACAGATACCTGCTGTAATACTAGACCTTATTTTTTCTTGTCTCATTCAAAGTACAAAAAAGCTACCAGCCACCATCATCTAAAATGTTATTCAATGTCCCACTCAAGAATCATTCACTCATGTTGAAATGCCTACAAATGCTTGTGAAGGGCTTGTAAAGTTTAGATCCTTGCCTGGCACTTTGGATGGTGATCTTTAACAAGCTGAAACCTCAAAAACAGGTCCTCCAATTTATTGTGTTACCTCTAGGACAGGAAAAGTCGGCCGTCAAGATTCGAGCCCATAACAAGTAACCATTTTGTAAAATGTGGGCATATTCAGAGGTCTGTGTATAAACATGAAATCTACAGTATGAGAAGACACTCAATATAACAGAAGTACGTTTATTCATGATAAGATTTCTTGTGCTGTCATCCTGAAATATGGCAAAGTTCATGAGATAAAATGTATACGTGATGAACAGGTTATGTTACAGTGGACCATTAATTGTAGTAGAAATTAATAAACTTAATATCATTTACATCTATGGAATTGACACTTGGTAGATCTATGTTGTAATGACATTGTACAATTAACCGGATAATTGATTCAAGGGAGAGAACCCCATACAGACCTTAGATGTCCATGACTAAATTCCAAGAGACAGCCAAGAGATTCATACATACACATAAAAAAATATCAAACTTTTGTAAACATACACACATACATATATACACTCGTGCAAACACTCAACAGCACTCAATAGCTTAAAACTCGTATACATTACTTCTGATAAATATAATTCCAGTCATTCAAGACATTCGCAGACAAATAAAATAAAGGTCCAAATAAAATGGGTGTTCTCCCCTGAAATGACCACCGGAACTTATGGTCCATTACAATTCTGCCAATATCGAAGAAAAAAATTGTAACTTATCAAATGATATTGTCTTTACAGATGGTCTATTTTGCTTTCATTAAACTGATTACAGCTTTGATGGCATTATAAAATGAATGGACAGGACAAGAAAATGGACCTCATCAGTGAGGTGATCAAGTATGGGTCAAAGGTCAGGGGAAAAGAGCTGGCAATGATGTTACAAGAAATATCCATACAGATGTATTCTGAACTGACACAAGATCTTGCATTAACCCTGTCAACACCACAGACCATAATAAACTGGTCTATGACATTGGTAAAGAGCAAACCACTTGGATATGTGGTGTTGAAAGGGTTAATGTTAAATTTGAAAAAGGATGCAGAAAAAATAAGTACACCAGAGGGAGCCTTTTGGCAGTACACATGGCAAAAGGATTAGTTATTACATGTACATCATACTTCCTTTTACCTTCTATTTGATAAAAAAAAACAAACCACGCACACACAAACACTTTGAATGATGTCAACCTATGTATCTATGTATGGATTGTTTAAATTCAAGGGATGATAATTTCATGGCAAAGTATTGCCTTCCCTAAGTAAATTATTCTGAACTTACAGAAACAATTGCTGTTTGACATGACATTTTTAATTTGTCCTGAATATGAACGCTATGTGCTAAGCTTTAATCAGAGATAGTTTGAAAAAAAATAGGTAAAACCAGTAACATGTATAGAGATGCACAAAAAGTGCTGATGGTCATTTTTACAGCACAACCAACTGGCCTCTGAAAAAAAAAAACAAGGAGTATTCACAATGCCCCTCTCATCAGCAGCATTTTGGGTACTCAATAACTTAACAAAAATTTCAAAATGGGGCAAACCTGGCCAATTTTATCTGAATTCATTGTATCCTGGCCAAAGATACATGCCATTAGAAAGGTATATGATGTAATTTACCCTGAGTAGCATTACTGACCTGAACGGATAAGGAGTGTTTCAACATCTCTGTGCGGAATAAACAAAGTATTCATATATAAGAAGTAATAAAGATGTTTTGTAAAATCAAGTTTGCTCTGAGCAAACTCATTCCCTCTGCCTAAAAGAATTATCTCCCCTGTTTTAAAGACCCAAACCCCTTCCTCCAGGACCAAAAATGCTTAAAAGATGAATTTATTCTAGACACCAGCAACAGTAAAATATGTCAATTTTGTTGTGACATCATAATCTATTTGTAAACCTATGTACAGAAGAGCCCTCTGAAGTGATTTTTGCACTTGATGATAAGGGGAGATAACTGCACTTTTTATGAAAAGGGGAATACGGCCACCTACTTACCATGGACAAGAAACTCTTGGCACTTCATTACCATTGATTACAAAATCCAAATGAAACATATGTACAAATGCCTCTGATACCAAAACAATGTGACAAGTTCATACACAACATTTAACAAAGTGACTTTCTACAGCAATTTGCAGTACTATTAGGATAAGAAGCCTTACAGTAACAAAACTTTTATTGTAAGCTATTACCCTGCATATAATAAAAAAAAAACATGAAAAGCAATCCTTTCTTCAGTAAGTGATTGGCACAAACGAAAGGGAAATCAGCAATACTTCTATTTCTTTTTTTACATCATAAATTTAATGGAAAGAATTTGATGAAATGATAGTCGCAAGGAAAAAACAGGATAAGTGAATAGAGAAAGACAGGAAAGGCTAAATACCCTGCTCTACTGATTCATTCAGTGAGATACAACAAAATTTGTTGAAAGTCTCATTGAAAATGACCCCACATAAACACATATGGGAATTATGGATGATACAACCTGTACAGATAAGGTAGTACATGTGGTGCATGATGCAAAAAACCATCATCATAAATTTATCAACTTGACTGATACACAGACCAAGCCAGTATGCTCAATACAAACTAAACATCTAAATTATATTATGGGTCCTGACAAAATGGGAATTTTAGGCCATCTGTGAAAAATTGTTTGTTTACTGTAATGTGACGTACTCACTCTAAACGTTTTGACCCTAATTTTTTTTATTGCCATTTTGAGAATTTATTTTTTCAAACAGTCTTTCAATATTTTCCCAATTGCTTATTTTGTACCTGCACATTTAGTTTAGTTTAAAAAAAAAACTATCAACCTGCTCGAGGTAAAAACTCTGAGTCACATTACAGCCAACCAACAATTTTTTAAGGAAAGCCTTAGCTCATTCAGACCCAGTAACTCCCACGGTGTCTTAGAAGTTGTAATCAGCATGTGCCCAGGACAGACTTGCAGAATTTCTATATCTTCTCACAAACACTAAGTTTCGTTTTTACTGCCAATCACAGGCGGATTCTTAAACCAATGTAAATCCTGATTATGAGGTTGTATTGGCCAAATGCAGTAACTAATTCAAGCATACCTGTAGTCGTGACTGGGACTGAATGAGTTGAAAAGAAATAGAAAAATAATATTTGAGAAAAAGCTCACATATACCCATGATTAAGCTTAAATGAAAAAGAAATGAGGCAATGGAATAACTGATGATTTCCAATTAACTTATTTGTATGGCAGCTGTCATAAACACTTTTCATCCAGTATTGGATACTTCTTTTAGTCCTTTTCAGCATCAAATTCCTCAATGAATGGTAATCAGCATGAATCTTTTTTTCCTCTCCAGATTGATGATAGGAATTCTAATCATAATACTAAAAGTTGGTAGCCTCTAAGTGTCTCTTTGGTCCGATGGACAAAACATTTACAATTAAAAAAAATAAACAACATATAATAAAGTCCTGAATCTTCTATTACACTCCGCTTCATAAGAAGTAGTCTGGCTGTGGTTTCTTAGACGGGATTCCTCTAGATTCCTGAAAAAATTAGAACAACTTAGTAAGAACAAGAAACTGTAATTAATTCATGGTCTATATTTGGATGATCATTTTTGAAAAACTAAAGCTATCTTAATCAGACGTAATACTCCCAGCAGGAAATTTTTCTCAACAAATTCTGCTTATTACAACTTCCTTACCAAACTACTATCATTAGGCCTAGGTCAAAGTTAAAGGTCACTAAGTCAAATATCTTGGTAAAGGTATGAAGGATATATGAAAGCCCTATCCCTTACACTGCAAGAGAAATTTGCTTTACTTCTAAACGGGACGGACTAACAGACACACAGGTTGATTCATAATGCCCCTTCAAACTTGTTTGCAGGGGGAAGGAGGGGTGGAGGTTGATAAAGCTAGCCTCAATGGAGGTTTGATGTCTTTTCATCATGTCCACTCATGCAGAAAATATGGATCATGTGTGCATCTGAATCTACATTCCATCTTAACACACATCAATGGATCGAAAGTTCAAGTTTAGTATTGTACTGCATTGTTGTTTAACGTCCCACTCAAGAATATTTCACTCATATGGAGACGTCACCGTGTGCCTGTGAAGGGCGACAAATTTTGCCTGTGCTCCACACTGCTGGCCGTAGAGCAGGGAGTGTTCTTTAACGTGCCAATAACTACTGTGACAAGGGACCTCGGTTTTTACTATCTCATCCGAAAGACAGGGACAGCCAACCGTGGAGTGGCGCTGCGGAAATCCAACCCGGACCCTTCGAGTCGAACACACTAACCACTCGGCCACGGAGGCCCCGCAAGATTAGTGGTTGGTAAGAAATCAAAGTTCTTTACATAAGTGAAGACACAGATGATGGAGCCATAGGAAAAGTAATCACTTATTTCATGTAGTTAGCTTCACATTCTTAAGGAGAATTGCTCCAAGATCTTTAATTGTTGCTGTACATCCTATTAACAAATCTTTCACTTATATAGATGTGCCAACATAGGCCGATTAAAGACTATGAATTGGCCTACGCTTGACATTTATGGCCATTGAGCTGTGAGGCTTTCTTAACACGCTAAAACATTCTGTGACACAAGACCTTAGTCCAAACTATCACAACATGAAATCATTATCAATTCAGCGAGTTAGGTAAAAAGTTTAATTACTGTATGAAAAAATATCATACAACAACAACATAAGTGACATGGTATGTGTAACTTATTTTTTATTTTATTCAGCTGTTGTAACATCCATAACAAATCTTTTCACTCGTATCCTGCAAAGGACAATGACTGACCTATGTTTGATTCTAAAGGCCCTTTAGCCATGACGGTGATCTCTATATTGAAATTCAAAATTTCTTTCTTATATTCAAGTAGTTGCAATTATAGATATAGGGATGAAAATAAGCTGTAGAGCTTTCAGAATGCTCTCAAAGCTCAATTTTAATGGCTGCACTATGGCCCAAAACCAGTTTAAGTAAGTATTGGGCAATTTCAATTGAATATGCACTTGCCCATTTTAACTTATAAAATCTGTAGTTTTTGTATCACTATTATTACAGGAATAAGCCATGTGGGCAGGTAAACTTTTTCAGGGCAACCAAATTTTAACATCTACCTGGCCTGTCCAGCATGTGCATTGAAAAGAAAAAGGGGGGGGGGGGTGCTGACTCTGATGGAAAATCTTGTCTTACCTGAGGGGCTGCCTCAAATATTGTAAAATCTCTTTGTAAATGTTCATCTAATTCCAGTATTGCTGCTACATTGCCACACCTGTAACATAAACACACTTGGTATTATTGTATTCAATTGTTGTTTAACGTCCTACTCAAGAATCTTTCACTTTTATGGAGACATCACTGTGTGCCGGTGCAATTAAGGCCATAGAGCAGGAAGGGTTAATAAACATGCTGACAACTACTGTGATGTGGGATCTTGTTCTTACTGTCTAATCCAAAAGACTGTAAAAAGGTTAGTTGCTGGTGTTGATCTCCATTTAAAGAATCAGACAATAATCCAATTAATTTCAGTATATGCCATTAGGACCGATAATGTTGTTGTTTTTTTTTAACAAATTGTAAGATGGAAATGTCCTCAGATTTCATTTGTGTCAGTAGATTTCAAGAATTATCAAAAGTTTATTTACGTATGCTTGTGTAAATAAAATGTGTTGTAATTTTTGTGGATCCTATAATTATGTACTGTATTTTGGATTGGTGTGATTTTGTTCTATACTGTTGTGAAAAATCAGGTAAATCAGAGGACAATAAAATATCTCTTACATATAGTATTCTAGTTAAGCAACCCTCTCTAGAATCTTTCACTTATTATAAGATGACAAATCCATACATCATACAGATATGTCACTAAATCAGGGTTTTCCCTGTTATATTATTCCCCAGTCTCTGACACATAACATCACTTTAGGACGCACACAATAAATATAGCCAAGTCCCTAAGGTTGCATCATAATTTTGAAATGAATTTGTAAAATAACCTATATGTTGCCAGTTCTGTCAGCTCTCAAAAGTGTTTGCAAAGAAAATAAATTGATTTGTCAATGCTAAAATACGTTATAAATACGTTATATAATGTATGATATCTTGAATTCCATGGCTTTTAAGCTTGAATGGGGCATTAAAAATGGTGTAAGTATAGTGTAAATAAATAAAGTCAACTTCACTTATAACGAATGTACCAGGACAGATAAAATGATTGTGTTATATCAGTATCTCATTGTAAGAGGTTTTACACATTGAAGGCAAACATACAGGACGTGTAAATTTTGTTTGTTATTACCAGAAATTTGGTGTTCTAACCTTCCTTATTTTCGAAGTTCACTGTATTTTCTCACTCAGGTTCGGTCACATTACAAAACTAGACATCTATTTTCTCAATTGCGTTCACACATATAGATTGGCATTAATAAATTCTAATTTTGTGGCTCCAAGGGCAAATGAGTCCTTGGGAAAACTTCGGCTTATGCCAATGAAGTGCTTTAAATATTGACATATGTTCAGATCTATTAAACAATGAGGGACTTTGAAGATGCCAGAACCCACTGTGACATGGGGCATTGGGTCCTTAGGTATAATCTGAACAATCTGTAACTTTTACTAGTAATACTGAGTGAAGGCAAATGAACACTTACTTCCATCAGACAAAAGGGAATATTTCCTTTATCTGACCAGAAATTATATTCAATATAACTTTTTTCACCGCTTTCTTTTTAATTTCATTAAATCCATGAATCTCTTTGGAAAATACCAACAAATCACTATAAGAACTTACCTATAGCAGTAATTTGGCGCTGACCAGACTGTTAGGACAGTTTCATTAAAATGCCACTTATAACCTTCCATAACTAACTGATGTGCCCGACATATCAGGTCAATATCGTTTGCTGCATTGAATTGTGCTACCACATCCGAGCCAAACAGGTACCCTGCACCTCGCGGACTGACTCCCCATCCTTGCATATCTGTAAATCAAATACAAAATTTAACAGAATATTTTCCATGCTGCTGGCCCTGTGGGCCATGGTGAAAAAGTTTTATTCCCAGCATTGTTTAAAATGATCAAGGATACTACTGGCAATATAGGAGGACTATGTGAGACAGACTCACTATCTCTTAGGCAAAATATTTACATATATACAAATGTGGTTAGGGTTTAAATATGGCTAAAAAATAGGTAGGCCTTAATCAAAGTCCTGTCTTTTATTCATGAACACTTTCACTCCTAAAGACACAGTTGGACTCACCTTAATCATTAATTTACTGAAGAGTCTATTGTTTGTCAAGGGTAAATAGGTTAAATACTTTTATCAAATAAACATGAAACATTGAATTTTAGGTACTGACACTCAGAATAAGATTCCCAGTGAAATGTGTAAAATCTGCAATATACTTTTTTTTTTGGTTTCAGTGAAAATATTAATTCTTCGAAAAAGTTGTAGGAATTTTACAGGTGATATACATACCTTCTGGATCTGACCACAGTAAATCACACATGGGACCATCGTGTGGCACTTCTTGTTTTCTGTCTATTGCTCTTATTTGATCCAAGGTTTGTATTGACGGTGATAGACCACCATGCACACAAAATATCTAGTAGAAAAATAGAAAGTTTTGAAATACAGATTTCCAAATTATCCCCTTAAAGGTATACCTGCTACTTATCATAGCTTTAAATGATGTCCCACATCAATGTTTAAGAAATTAATAATTTTATTAGAGTAAACATCAAGTTTTTTAAATTCACATCCCACATAATTGGTGCTCCTGGTATTCTGCGAATCAATGAAATCAACAAGATGTGTTTGTGAAACATGAGTGCCCCTGGACAGAAGCCAAGTAGGCCTAATATAGGATTGAAGTTTCTAAAAAGTAGGTCAAATTATTAAGTATAAAATCAAGGTAACTGGGTCAACAACTTCAGTAACAAAGGAAAGTTTTTGTTATAAATTGACATATTGCCAAATGCCTGACACGGTACATTTCGGCAAACTACTCCACTATAACATCATAATTAAATGGCCCGTAAAACATTTGTCAAACATTTGTTTGATTATGCCGTCACAATCACTTGACGTCAAAAAAGAACATGAAGAGCCATGTGTCAGACGTATGGCAATAGATCAATTGCCTCTGTGCTCTGCACTTAAGGAAAAACTATAGCACCATAAACTTCTGACAAAACAACTAAGTCAGCCATGGCTGGCCAAATCATGAGCACATCAATGTCCTGTCACTGCTAGAATCACAATTTACTACAGCCTTTACAGAGACTTTCAAAGGAAACATTACAAAAGGCACATAAATGACAGATGGTTGTTAATTCAGGTGATATAAGTAGAGGAAAAAATCCTTTTGGAAGCATACACATTTAGATCAGATAAGGCAGGATATTTTGAAAATCAGAGTTGCTAAGGCGGGTTAGCCCGTGCACTACCCTTTACAAATAATATCTTTGACAGATTTCATATTTATGTCTATCAAGATGAGGTCTCTCCGAATGAGTACCTCTGTATAAAATTCAAATGTCACTACAATACATAAGAAATTCTTTGCACAAATAATAAGTATAATCTACCAAAATGCAACAAATGTCAAACTTTACCTTTCCGTCAATAATGGCTGATAAACTTAAATAATCAAATATCTCTGTGCAGTATCTCCACACTGTAATAGATCCATATTTCCTCAAGCACTCATCGTAAAATCCGTAAACTTGTGTTATCTGTCTACTCTCGTGGTTACCCCGAATTAATGTGATTCTGTCTGGATACCTAACCTGAAACCAGAGATTTGAAATCATGAGTGTGGAAATTTAGATTTTGTTTACCTGTGAATACCTGATAGCAGGGACATACAGTTTTGTACGATCAGTTTGTCCCATAATGGGGCATAAAATGGCATCACCATATACACGGACAGTTCTATATCTCAATTCAGCTGTCCTCAGATCAGTTAATATTCAAGAGATACTTTGTCCAGATAACAGGTATACAGACTCCTGGAATCTGCTTGTTATTTTTTTCTTTTCATAGATACAGGAAAGCCTGTTTTAATCATTTTTACAATGTACGTTAGTGTTTCAACATTACGAAAGTCAACTTACCTGCATGCTTTTATTACTTAAGGTTTAACAAGCACTTAAGTACTCATACACTATCTAAAATGTTTGGGGGTGGGGGGGTTGAGTATCAATCCATGAATGAGACTAATAAATTGCTACATTATAATGAGACGCACCTTTGAATCAATAATTTGTAATGGCCATGATTATACAAGCCTCATCCAAGGTGTTGCAATCATCTAATAGGAGGGAATAGTTTTCATCCAATGTACAAAAATAAATAAGTTTTTCTCTGACTCTTATTATGTTTAATACTTGCATATATAATATGTTTAATATATTCAAATATATCTTATACCCATTATTTTCATTTGCATGCAAAATATGGACGACATGTATACTGCAAGACATCATAACTGTACAATTTGACACAAACAACCAGAGGCTGCAAACAGTTGTCACACTCTATACTTGAAATTAATTTTTACCTTTAATGCTAAAAGAAGAAGAAATGTTTCTACACTATAAAATCCTCGGTCCACAAAATCACCCATAAACAAATAATTTGTATCCGGGACATCTCCACCAACTTTGAATAACTCTTTCAAATCATAAAACTGGCCATGGATATCTCCACATACCTGTTGTAAAGAGAATAAAGTAAAGTTTTATAATTAATTAAGAAACATAAAACCAAAGAAATCAAAATAATACAGTAGACTCTGTCTAAACTGGCCATCAATGGGACTAGTAAATTTGTCCAGTTTAGACAATATCTGGAATATTCAGAACTCAAATTTCTATCATTGATTCTTACTGCTTTCACTAGTATTATGTTTAACATAATTAAATCTAGAAAGAGCAGGAATAATATAGACAGAATCCATATCATACAGAGTTCACATACTAATAATTAAGAAGGAAAATGCCGGGACCAACAGATATCGCTGGTATTGACAAGAATCCGGATTTAACAACGGCCGGTTTATACAGATTCCACGGTAATATACTGATGATGGAACCTTGCATCACAGTTTTTTAATTCCTACTCTGATATCAATGTTACACATTCTTGTTTAACGCCTTTCTCAAGAATCTTTCACTTGTAATATATGGAGAGGTCATCAATGCTGATAAAGTGTGACAAATTTGACTTGTGATCGACACTCATGACCAATGAGCATTGAGGATTTTTTAACATGCCGACACCTACTATGACACCAGACCTCAGGTTTGATGAGAAGGAAAGGGTCTGCTCACCACATTGTGGCATGCATTTGAATCTATGGCATCACAGTCAGAAGACAAATATGTTTACCACTGAGCCAAATAATGTGTAGGGAGGGAAGTGCAACCACCTGAAGCATTTCAGTTATGTCAAAAAGAAAAAAAGATTAATGAAGCTTGACTGTATGTGCATCAGAGATAAGTGTTGACAGGTGATGACTTACTGTTACTGGTGAGTCTACCCTTTGTACATTACTCTCCTCCACCAATATTTCTCGGGCTTTGGCACACAGCGCCTTCACCTCACTTTCTTTTATAATTTCACATCTGCGTAACTGTTCTATTTGCCTGCAATTTTAAAAAGTTCACGTGTCGGTTCATAACAAGTCTGTTGCATTAACAGGTACTAAGATGTCCTATTCATTAACTCCTTCTTTCAATATTACAGACCACAATGCACTGACCTAAACAATAGAAAAGAGCATATCAATTTGACAATTTGTGGTTAAATTTAGAATGTTCCAAAGTTCTACAATTTATATGAACACTTGCTCAGTTACTGTACATACCATGTAGGTATTTGTTAAAACTTATATCTATAGTATGAGGTAACCGTATGTAACATTTTTAAAAATAATCATTATCCAGGAAGTGCAACGTTTGAAATTCCAAGAGATTCTTCAGGTATCTTGATGCATGCAACTTTCATTTATTCTTTGCTCTATTATTTTTTCTCTTTTTTCATTTCTTTTTCCTCTTAGATTTCAAGGTAAGATTCTCCATTCCAGTTTTCTGTATAAGACATTTGCAAGTAAGACCAGGCTGAAGGGGATAGGGCCAATCATAATCAGATACTGCTTTTAAATTAATTTTTGTATTAACCAAAAGTTGCAGATGGATAACTGAAGTTACATGTACACTCATAAAATTTGATTGGATTGCATCATTTTTTTTAAAAGTCTAGTACAATTACAAGATAGAATTCAATGTCAAATTTAACCAAAAAGTGAATAAAGTCAGGGTAGATAATGAAATTCTTTACTTACCTGTCTAAATCACTTATTTCTGTCATTCTTCTTAGACAAAATTTTAGTCTGAAATGAAGGGGGAAAAGTTAGCAAATATTGATAAAAATACAAGAGCAAGTGCAAAATACATAGAAATAGTTTACAAATGTACTGGTATATGACTATCTTCCAAATAACTTTTGCTTTCACTATATTGGTCAATGAATACTATCATCACATTTATAACTGGTAGGCTAAATGTATTATTTCTAAAAGACAGTAACCCCAATATTATTTCTGTTTCGTTAAATCATTATTTTCTCATACAAGTCTGGTCCCCCGTCTTCGTAGTTTATTTCAGAAGATTCTGCATTTCAGCTACTCTGAGATAATAACATCTCCCTAAGTATAAACATCAGCATGATAGTTGCCAGACAGTGATATTGAGGGTATGTGAAGTTTCTTGGTTTGGTATGGTATTGTTGTTTAACGTCCCACTCAAGAATATTTCACTCATATGGAGACGTCCCAGTGTGCCAGTGAAGGGCTACAAATTTGGGCTATGCTTGGCACTGCTAGCCGTACAGCACAGGGTTTCCATTTGACCCGTACTCCCGGGTTTTGACCCCCGAATTTCCGCCAGGACTCGTATTTGACGCTTGATAAATTCACCACAGGGGTCATTTTGACTCTCGTAAATTTTCACCTACCACTGAACATTCAACCAATTAAATTGTACTATTTGCCTAGCACATTGTTTATTGACAAGCAATAAGTTTCATCTCCCTTGCCCTTCATTGAATAAACAGATTAATCACCGGATTACTTAATTATCACTACTTACAGACAGTATGATAATTAGCTTGATTCTGACATGTCAAAAACTGAGGTGTGAACTGTGATTGTCCTCGTGCCTTGATTGAAATAGGCTGAAAATTCCTTGCGATGTGAAAGGGTCTTAAATACAGCTTTTCCGGAAATTTATTTATCTACTTTTTAATTGTCCCATAA
>JACSZP010009255.1:0-11605 GCA_016161895.1 Pinna nobilis | reverse complement strand
ACATCTTCCTCTTAAGGACAAGAAAAGCCAGTTCAAACCCTTGACCCCTAGTCTGAGAATAAGTACTCTACCACAGAATGCTGGTATACCCTGTCTATGAATAGACAAAGGAATAGACTATGGACTGTCTGACAGATTCTCTCTTGTGATATGAGATGTGTCTTAATAAACCCAGGAACAGACTAATCACTATGGACCTTCTTTAACTAATTGACAGACCCTCTCATATTATATGAGATTTGTTTGAATAGAGCTAGGAATAGGCTACAGACCCTCTATAAGTAAATTGACAGACATATCATGTGATATGAGATGTGTTTGAATACATGTAACCCAGGAATAGGCTAAAGACTGTAAGTGAAATGGCATGAGAAGTTCTTGATGTGATGCATGTTCATGTACATGCATTATAGCATGACTGTTTAGTTTATAGTATTATTGTAATGTCTATAAGAGGTATACAGTATCTTTGTTTTACATTATTATACATGTACAGTGCATATGTAAGGCCTATTGTTTGTTCATATCCTAATCGAAAATGTCTTACTGTAAAAATGTCTGGTCTTGTATATCTAGCCTTATCCTGTTTACTCTGTGCTGTATACATTCTGGGCATGCTCTGTGCACGGGGTCAATTGAGGATCAATTTATCATTCACTTATCTTGTTTTCCTCAAACATTTGTACATTCTGTGCATGAATTGTAGGTTATACAATTTATCCATATATAAATTTCTTTCACTCTCACATTTAAATGTACCTTGCACTTTTAATCATTATAACACCTGTAGTCGGCAAGCACAACAATTATACTTAATGTAATACAGTGGAATACACTTGTAATGGACCCTGATACGGTCAAACCCAGACATATTGAAAGTGAAGGGAATGAATTTTTCAAATAAACAAGATTTTCAAAATTAATTGGTTAAAAATACAATGTAGTACATGTAGCAAAGTAAATCATGTAAAGCAGGATTTCAATATATCACTGGTACAATGTATGTTTTTGGGATCTACTGTATATTGAAATCTAGCTTTGAAATGATTTTAATTACCGGTACTCTTCCAAATTATTTTATAGCTATTTCAACCCATTTAGTCACATGTGTATTTTGAAAACCCTGATTATTTGAAAGAAAAATCTGTTCCCTTTCTGTATCAATGTATATAGGCTTCTACTGTACATTTGTACACGTTACCCGTATCTAGATAAAAATGGGTCCACAGTGTCTTAAGAATCACATATCACTTTAACCCCTGGCCATAATTCATAAACAATGGCGGCCTTTCATATTTTGCATGCTTATGTCATATTACAAGACCTCTCTTTTTATACCAAATTTTGTACCTTGTGACCTTGATCTGAATATTTGACCTTCCCAAAAAACTTGCTATACTTCCATACAGGAGCAATCATGTGTTATGAATAAAACTTGGCTTTGATATAAAAACTTATTGACCTTCAAACACTTGTTATTTTCCAGGAAGCGGTGCAGGCACTGAACACACTACAGAGTAATGCCCAGACTCTGGAGAAGATCCGGCAACAGCGTGGCAAAGTGTCACACCTTAACATACCAAATATGATCAAATATGCCGAGAGAGCTGGAATAACTGTATGTTTATGGAGTTCTTAGAAGAAATTTGTTTTGAAACACCCCCCCCCTTTCCCTCCAAGATGAAAAGTACTGCCACTTCAACTTGATGTGGATATGCCCACATTAAATTACAACATATTCTGTGTGTATTGTCGTAATTAATTCTGTGGCAGCCAGTAGCTCAGTGTTTAGCGTGTTTGCCACCCGATCATGAAGTTTAGTCCTCACCATACTGCAGTTTGCTGTCCCTGTCCTATAATTGAGACAGTAAATATAAGGTCCCGTGTCACAGCCGGTGATGTACATCAAATAACCCTCCCTATTCACAACCAGAAGTCCAGAGCATATATGCCAAGTTTTTCGCCCTTTGATGGCAGTCACTGACATCACCATATAAGTGAAAGATTCTTTAGTGGGGTGATAAACAACAATACAACCAAGCGACACAAATTATTCTTCTCGAAACTTTGTTTAATCATTGCTTTGATTAATTCGTTGCTGTGATGCAATTTGGAGGGTGCCATTCAAGTGTCTAATTTCTGGATGTGGATATAGCCAAAGGCTCTATTAATTTTGTCTCAGGGCCTCCGTGGCCGAGTGGTAAGCGTGTTCGACTTCGAGCCGAGGGGTCCGGGGTTCAATTCCCGCAGNNGCAGTGCCAAGCACAGGCAAAATTTGTCGCCCTTCACCGGCACACGGTATCGTCTCCATATGAGTGAAATATTCTTGAGTGGGACGTTAAACAACAACGAAACAACAACAATTTTGTCTCACCAAGATGGTGACCAGTAAAGTGACACATATGCATTATTTTTCTATTGATGACAAACACTCTCAATAACTACATGTATGTTAGAATTTTGCCCAGCAGTACTTGTAGATGGACTCTCAACATGATAACAGAGAAACTAAATTGGCATATACTGTCATACACTGAATTTGTTAGACAGAAAAACCTTACTCGCTGTCATACATTGGTAATCTTGAATTGGGCACCATAGAACTAACAAATTTTTTTAAATCTGAGAATTTCTCAATTCAGGTTTCTAAGCCAACCAGAGTTTAGAAATAGCTTGAGTTGAGTAAATTCTCAAACTTGCTTTAACTTCAATTTTATGGTGCCAGCTTTCGGTCTCACACTGGTAATTATGAGAGAAAAAACTGTTAGATAGATTCTTGATCTTGATTTAAAAAAGCAAGGTTTTCAAATCTGTAATACTGAGGAAGGGTGCCTAGAGGGACGGATCCTTTACAGTATACATGCACTAGGAGGGGTGCTTACAGGGAAATTTATTGGGTCATTTACGGTAATCGTTACTCTACAATGTACACGTCCTTTTATCATCGTTTCTGTCTCTTTCTTCGTCAGTTGGATGATATAGACAACCTCTCCGTGATCCATGTCAGTGGGACCAAAGGTAAAGGATCTACCTGTGCTTTCTGTGAGAGTATATTACGTCACCATGGATACAAGACAGGGTTCTTCAGGTAAAGTTACTGTTCAACAATGATATTTACTTCTGAAGATAAATGACTAGGCATTTTTGGTTTTTGCAAAATTGTGAATTTTTTAATTTGTTCCGAGTGTTTTTCTCTGCTATTGCAGCAAACTGAAATGTTTTCTGTATTTCACAGACATTAATCAGCCTGGAAAGGTTTCACATACACATACAGTAAAACTTCAAGGAGTCAAACTTCAATGACTTGAATTTCTTACAATTTCAAAGTTTTCAAAAAGTTCAGAATTATATTTGTATATAATCATATTAAAATACCACTCATAACTCTGAGTTAAATGAGTCAAATTTCCTGTTTCTTGAATGTATTTTTGGCCCGTTTGTTAAAAAGACAACGGGAAATGACTACAAATACCGGTAAGTTGAAATTCTCAACTTACCTGCGTGAGTGTTTTGCATATCAGCATTTTCACACTTATTTTACTAATTACTGTGTTGCCGTCTGGTTTTATGGCAGACCCAATATGCACAAATTAAAAGTTTTTTAATCAATACCATGTGTGCATGTTAGGAAAGGGAATGTTTTTGTGTGGCATCCGTGGAGAAATATAATGATAGAATCAAGAAATTCAACACATTCATGAGTCGAAGTCCCAATGTCTTTTTCAAACGGGCCCTAGAACTTTGACTTACCTTTGATTTTCCTTTCTGCTTCTTTAGTTCTCCACATTTAGTAGAAGTACGGGAGCGGTTCAGGATAAACGGTCAACCTTTGTCCAGGGAAAAGTTTGTCAGCTATTTTTGGGAAGTTTACAACAAACTGGAAGAGTCAAAGGTACTTGCATACCGTAAATCAGATTTTATTCAATATACTTTATTTGTTCACGTATTTACATGAAAAATTTGCACGCAAAAACAAAGTTCTCGCTTGATATATAAATTTGACATTAACATACGTCATATGATATAATCTACTGTATACAGATAAATTTTCAGGCTGTTATTTTTTTCACTCCTTTCACTCTCATCGTCAGTGAGCAAATTATAAATGATACATTCACTGAATAGAATTATGACAAGAATTTACGACTTGTAAACAGGGTGAAACTATTTGCATGTGACTTAATTAGGGCAAAAATAACCCTATATTTTAGTAAACTAGCTTCAGGTGATGCCATGGTTATGGATGTCATAATTAATTCTGGTAGGCTATTCCAGATGTCAACAGAGTAGTGAACAAATCAGCATTATTTACTAATATTTAGTCTTACACGTATTTTGAATATCTTGTACTCTCATGTATGATTAGAAACATGTTATTCCTTATTAAATGAATATGACTTAACTAAAAATGTTGATACTCAAAGTGCTACAACAACTATTTCACAGATTAAGTGTACAAAAGATAAGATGAAATTTTATTAGGTCACCTGAGTAAACTCAGGTGACCTATTGTGATCCGTTCCATCTGGCCTCGTGCGTCGTCTTTCGTTTGTAAACTTTTAACCTTTTGACTTCTTCTCAGAAACCAGTGTGCCAATTTTAACCAAATTTTCCTGGGATAAACATTGTGTGATGCAAACTCAAATTTTTTTCAAACCATCCCAATTTCAACCAAATTCATTACTCGAGTGGCAGTTAAGGCCCATTGGACCTCTTGTTGAATATTTTAGCTTTCTTAACATTTTGTGTTCTATATTCTGTCCATCATAGGGTCGCCATAACGATTCAATGCCAGCATACTTTGCCTTTCTGACCGTCATGGCCTTCCACGTGTTTATGAGGGAGAAGATCGACGTCGCCATAGTAGAGGTCGGCATAGGGGGACAGTACGACAGCACAAACTTGATTAACAAGCCAGTGGTGTGTGGAGTTACTTCCCTTGGTCTAGATCACATATCCATCCTTGGGAACACCATTGATAAGATTGCATGGCACAAAGGAGGAATTTTCAAGGTGAGAAAAGATTAAAAATGAGTTGACGAGGAAAACAATTTACTGTAAGAAAGGTTACTAGATTATATGTATGTGTTATTTTACTTTGATCAGTTAGCGTGTTCGACTTTGAGTCGAGGGGTCCGGGGTTCGATTTCCGCAGCAGCTCTCCGGGTTGGCCTTCCCTGTCTTTCAGATGAGACAGTAAAAACCGAGGTCCCATGTCACAGTAGGCGTTGGCACGTTAAAGAACCCTCCCTGCTCTACGGCCAGCAGTGCGGAGCACAGGCAAAATTTGTCGCCCTTCACCGGCACACGGTATCATCTCCATATGAGTGAAATATTCTTGAGTGGGACGTTAAACAACAACGCAACAACAACAACTTTGTTCAGATTCTGAGGTTCCAATCTGCTCCATGGAGGTAGATGGCTCTCCTTATCCTTCAGATGAGACGAGAAAAACATTAGATATATGTGGGACACCATTTTTGACGTCCCCATTGATGACACACTTCTTTTTATTGGCCAAGTTTTTCTCATATTGGTCGAATTTTAATAAATTCTTATATTGGTTAAGTTTTCCAATATAGGTCAAGTGTTGTACTTGTATTATCAAAGCAATTAATCTTACACTAATGTAATTTTGACAAAATTAATCAAAAATATCTTTATTGTTCTATCTTACCATTGTTAAATTTACAGAGGGGAGTGCCCGCAGTAACTGTACCACAACAGACCACGGCATTAAAGACACTACAAGAGCGAGCATTAGAAATTGGAGTAAGTACACATAATTTGAATTATGATATTCTGAACAATAAATTTGTTCCTGAGTAGAGAAAAAAATAAGGATAAACTTTCAAATGACTATGTCAAAACCCTGAAAGAAAGTGCATTTCACATCCAGTCCATTCCAGCAAAAGAAAAGCAGAATTAATTGAGTGGATTTTAGAACTTAGACAAAATGGATTTATAGTGACCAGGACCTCAATACATATCAAAACACTGACCTTAGGTAAAAGTGGAAAATATGCAAAGATGAGTGAATTCAACACCTCTGCAGGATGGTAGAGTCATTTTATGTATCAGCACATTCTGTACATGCCACAGGGCACATATGTCACACAAAAATTGCCAGAGGACACTGATGACAAAGTATATACATATACATGTACAAACGTATGCAGGTTCCAGGAATTCATAAGAGGAGAGAGGCAAAAGTATGAATAACAATTCTCTGAAACTACTGTAAATCCAGAAATTTTCGGGGAACTTTATTTTGGCGAATCGGTAGCCATGCAAATATTCGCGACACTATATTTTGGCGTGTTTGTTGTAATGAGCATTTTATTTAAGGTTTGTATATTAAGCGAGGCTTTTATTTTTGCGTGTAAGTGCTCTCGCGTAATTACGCGAAAATAAAATTATCGCGAATAAAACCGTTACAGTAACAATATGGATGAAGCTCAATCTTTTTCAACATGCTTGGGAATATAACTGTATACATTAAAGGATAAAAGAAACTTTGGATGTAAAAACTGAGAAATGATATATGCATAATGAAATTAGTGGCGTGGAAATTGTTCTCTTCCCTAGCTGACCGTGATGTCATTGAGAGGGATCATTGATTATCAGTAAAACAAACTGTTATTTCTCTTATCATTCCAGACTCCCCTAGGACTGGCCCCTCCTCTCCAAAACTTTGAGCCTATGGGAAGAAGAGTGAAGCTTGGAATCTCAGGATCCATGCAGAGAGTGAACGCCTCTCTGGCTATTCAGCTATGTAAAATATGGGTAGATTCAAAGAAACAAGAACAGGACTCGGAATATTCCGCCCAGCAGATGAATTTGGGAATAACAAACTCCCATATTCCTCTCATGGATACATTTACACTACCTCAAAATGTTTTAAATGGTGAGATTCTATACAGTATATTTGGTTTTAAGAGATCGTCCTAGGGAAGGAACAATTTGGGTCACATATGGTCTCTTGATTAAGGTGATTGATATAGATTAAAGTCAGTTTAGGAGCCATAGATTTAAGTCACATACGACAGGTAGTCCTTTAATTCACTGGATTACTAAGGTAGATTATAATGTATAATTCATTTGGTTGATGATTTCAAGCACACATTTAAAAGCTTTAAAATTTTTACTATGTAAATGGTTTATGAAGTTGAAATCTGCACCATTCCTGTATGATCTTTGAATCATGTTCATTATGAAAGAATTACTGACTGTAAATCAAAATTAGAATAAAGTTTCGCGAAAATTCCTGGATTTTCGGTTGTCATTCATATATTTGTGATAGAATATAATTATGACTTTGTAGGCAAAGGTAACAACCCTTTGTTGTATGGTGCATGTTTGTTTCAAGGTAGAATATTTAATGAGTCATTTATTTTCGTGAGTGAGTACCCTTACCTAATCATGCGAAATTAAAAATATTGTGAATAAAGCAGGATTTGCAGTAGAACTTAGGCCCATATGTTCGTCTACTGGATAGGTTGTAACACTTGATTAAACAAAGTTGAATACATGTAACCAAGGACTGAAATAAAACATTGATTTAATTATTTTTTACTGAATATTAATTGGTTAAATGGAATCCTTGATTAAGCCATCTTTTATATTTGTGAAATTTAATCAAGCTCTGAAGCTTGGTTACCATGGTTACCAATTGTTAACTAGAGTCACTTGTGTTTTAATCTAACATTAATTAATAGTGTTGAATCTAGAGCAAGATAGCATGGCACTGCGCCATGCCCCTTTTCTGAAACACCATGCCCTTTCCTGTACCAAACATGTGACCTCTAGGACTTATAGACTGAGTTAGACAGAAATCATTAAATTATTCTGTTTCTTAGGAAAAAGGTGCTCTATTATTATTCAGTGAAGTATGTTTTTAATGATTTTGTGGAGGATATATAAACAAACATAATTGTGCAGGTGCCCTCAAAACCAATCTTTTTTCACATTATAAGTGCCCTTTTGCAAATGGAATCGTGTGCCCTTTTCAGTTCCTAGATTTAACACTAATTAGCTTATAGATGAAAAGCTGACTTCATGTAGATTAATTTATAAGAGTTTTGAAGTGTCACAACAAGCTTCTGTGGACTTTTGTAGGGCTTGGGAAGTGCAGCTGGGCTGGGAGGAACCAGACTCTGAAGAAGCCCAGACTTACATATTATCTAGATGGTGCTCATACTGTGGAAAGCATTCAGGTATGGTATTATTAGTTACCTAGTCTTTTTTAGACCTGGTACAGTGTTTTTTGTTCAATACCAGGTAACAAATTTACCCCATTGATGACCATTGTCGTGCTTTAAGTAGCATTCCATTTTAGACTGCCATATGGCAACCGTCATAGATTTTTGGTCGCAATACATGAAAAAATTAGTGGCAGTGCTATTGATAGGATATAATAGTTTCACCTCATTTCACTTGTTTGTAGCCTACAAGGAGGACATAGATCTATATAATGAAAAGGAATGATCTACTTATTTCATCCATTAATTTTTTATCCATTTCATAATTTCACTCGATCATTGTAATTCACTCTACACGACATTAATTCCATGTGTCTTAAGATTCATACCATGAACATTTTTACAGGCATTTAGGCAAGTAGCTTCCCTCGTTTTTGCTACCTGCCCTTAGTATGCTCATCAGATACCAAAGACAAAGTCTCACTTGCATCTGTTGGTTCTTGGTTATCAGAAGATGTGACAGAATCAATCGCCTTTGACATTTTGGTATGAGCAACATGAGTAACTTTTGCTTTGGGGCAGCCATTGTTACCTAGATAGTTAAACTGTGGATGGCATGAAACAATTATAAATTATTTTACTGACAAAAACGAAATATACTATTGCAACAATGATAGAGTCAGAAGACTTCCGAGAACACGGACTGAAATGGAGATAAATATAAAAAGTCACCCAAAAAAACGGAACTTACAGGTGTTTGAGATTTAGTAAAAATTGTTCAAGTCTGTCCAAATTTTGTTCGCAAAATTGGAAATTTGGTCGCAACTTAGAGCGCTGTGATTTTGAGGTAGTGGGTTCAAATCTGCTCAGCAGTGGTGACTACCCTTTCCTGTCCTTCAGTTAGGACTCAAAAAATTTAATTGTCACTTCAAGGTGTACATGTAAGCATGTTAAAAAACCCTCACTTCTCAATGACTATAAAAGCACACATCATTGATGGCATCTCCAAAAAAATGAAAGACTTATGTTAGAGGTTAACCCTTTCAACCTCAAGTACTAGAATGGTATGCTCTTTTGTATTGTATTAGACTAGTCTTTTTCTGTCTGTGGTGTTCAAAGGGTCAAACAAACAACATTACATCAACTCTTATTAAGATGAGGAGAATCAGGTCTGAGCTTCAGAGGAAGAGGCTGGCCTCTTCTGTAATTGATTAAGTCATTGGAAACTGAGGCCTTGTGTCATAGTAGGTGTTAACTTCAAGAAATCTGTTTCTGTGAAAAAAAGACACCATCCAAACTGAAAAATAAAATATCCATGTACCATGTGATAACTAAAAATTGTTTATGTGGTTCTAGTATGTATCTCCAATAGTGATGGAATGTGACTTGACGTAATTTTCCAACTGAAATGATGTTAGCGTTGGATGACGTTTTCTAGCGTCATTCCATCACTAATAGAAACAATTGACCCACACAAACATTATCGTTATCGGGTATCATATGGTAAATGAATGTTTTCCATTGAAGACATAGAAGGGGAAAGCGATCCATCATAGAATAACTTTATTGTGTGTGTTAGAGTTTACATCAATATGAAATATTTTTTTACTAAAAATTAATCATATTTTTCCTCTTTGTTGTAGCAATGTGTAGAATGGTTCAGAGAGTCGTCTAAAGAAGAGGCCAAGAGTATTAAGTAAGTATACTTTAGCATACTGAAAAATTGGTGTTTATACTTAAGCAACACATAATTTGAGTTTTCTTTTGCTCCTCAAGATAGGGAAATTCTGGCAGAAAATTGAGAGAAAAAGAAGAGATTAAAGTAATAAGTCTAAATATCTACAGCCTTTGTAATATTTGTGCAGCCACGGTATGACTCATTTACTGGAATAATGTTAAAAACAATGTAGATACCTATAGAGCAACATAAAAAAAACAATGTTGTTTTTACTCTGATACTCGTAAATAATAATAATTGTCTTATCACTGCTGGGTTGTTGATCATATTTTAAAATGAAGTAAAAATATACAACAGTAGCTTTCTGTTATCAGTGCTACAAGTGTATGAAGTTATAAACATGTGATAACAAAATATTTTGATTTTGGTTGTTTTATTTTATTTTTTTTTACAGGGAGAAGGTTGTCAAGATTCTCCTGTTTAATACAACTGGGGATAGAGACACCTGTCTGCTGATAGATCCTCTAATTGTAAGTACAATCTTACCTGACTTAACTCAACTACCCCTGAAATCTAGTGGACTCTTCCTTACATCAATGATTTAGATAAACCCAAATGTGTCTTTAGGGGTGAAAAGGTCAAACATGGGCCAACAGTGGCTCATCTGTAGACTAGGAGGTCTAGGGGTTGAGTTTCAGTAGAGGCAGGTGGCTTTTTAGCATCAAATCATCTTTTGTCCATGGTCCGTCATCCATTGTCCGTCCTTAAGCAATTCCCTTTATCATTATTTCTAATGGATTAAAAACTACTAAGTACTAATGGATCTTTCTCAAACTTCACACAGTTTAGTTTTGCATGACAGGTTCTGGAAATGATCTAAGTACTTGTCATTATTTCATCCTAGTTTCACACACTTGGTAGTCTATGATGAGTTTGCAAACAAAAAAGGATATATCCATCTTCTATTATCCATAAACAAAGGTAGACAAATTAAATGAGATAATTTTCGGGGGGGGGGGGGGGGGGGGGGGNNGGGGGGGGGGGGGGAAGTCCCTGCCTAATTTTGAAAGAGAAGGGATTTTGAAAAATGGTAGTCCAATTATTGAATACGTTGAGAGATCTATGAGAAAGAAGGATAAAGTACAATCTTTCGTAGAACCAACAAAGGTCATGCGATAGAGGGCACCAAGATTATTCTAGGTTCTCTTGTCTTATCCTTCGTAGAGGGGATGTCAAAACAACAATACAACACGACTTTCTGAATTATATGAATACAGTCAAGCTTGATTAAACTGGTCACCAATAATCCGGATACATCACCTTCCAGACAAAATTTCCAGGGAGCACACTTTTCACATTACATAGTCTTGTTTCAGTAATCATTCATTTATCCGGACAATTTAGTCAGGAATGAAAGTGGCCGGATTAATGAGGCTCCCCTGCACTTTCTATGGTAGCATCAACTTGATGGTGGCTTTGGGCATTAAATAAAATCTACCTCATGGCCTGGGTTAGTCATGTTGGTTTAATGAGCACAATCAATGGCAATCTTTGCTTCTTCTTTTTATTGTAGGACTGCAACTTTGATGCAGCAGTGTTTTGTCCCAACATAGCTTCCTTAAAGGCTAATTTTGCAGGTATGTTTTGCTCTTTACTCCTTCTTTATTTCTTGATCATAAATTTATTATACCCCCCGCCAACAAAGTTGTAGGGGGGTATACTGGAT
>JACSZP010009254.1:0-13517 GCA_016161895.1 Pinna nobilis | reverse complement strand
TCCGTCACCGCGTCTAGGTGAACCACGGGAATAGACGGGTCCTGCAGTACTCTGATATCGCGTGGCGTACCAGCAACGACCTCAGACACCGGTCCCCGTTTAGGTTTGGGCAACCTCTGGTTATCTAGGGATGGCAGATTCTGTTCAATCCACTCATCCGGGAAATCCAGTTGACCCACGCTCGCTGTTTCCTAGCCCGGGCCACACGATACTGCCTCTGCAAACCCTCCTGAAACTCATCTCGTGGTAGAGTGACAAGGGCACCATACAGGATCCGAGACTCCACAAGGATACCATCTTCACTGACACGGCTAACACATGTCAAGATGGTTTCCCCTGAAATCCGGAGCATGTCTAGAGGTTGATCCCCCCGAAGAAGCCTGCGCCTTTCTTGCCTCTTCTTCTGCCACTTTTGAGTTTTTTTCCTGGCATTATGATCTGAAAAAGAAGCAATTGAACTCAAACTTGAGAACAATCGGGACAGAGATATGTATCTATCATAATGCCTTCCTCACTGGTTACATTAACGCAGGATCCATGATACCATTCTCCACATTCATCGCATTGTATCATGAATTCACCAGTGAAGGGGCCACGACAAAGGCAATACTTATTTTGTTTGTTAGATTCCTCTGACAGGCATCCTACATCAAGTGAGCCTGCTTCGAGATCTTTTCTTCTTAAATGTAACCACTTTGGTAATTCTCTGTCCTTACATGGTTTGATCCGGTCATGATTGATTGTGTCTACCTTCTTACGCAACAGCACTTTGTATAAGAAGGCAGATAATTTTTTCACAATCAATTCAGGTCCTTTCCATTGAGGTCTTAATTTGGCACATTTGCCCTTAGGTACAGCTGTTTCTAATACATATACTGCCTGGCCCACTGAGTAAGCCCTTATAAATGTTTTGAGATCATAATCCCTCTTATTTCTAGCGAGATTTGATTTCAATTGGTCACGGGCTACCTCATGAGCAGATTGTATATTTTTAACTAGCTCCAAGACAAACTGATCATAGTCCACTGGTTCTGTGGGATCAGGGCCAGGAAACAACAGATGAATAGGAACATTAACCTCCCGTCCGAGCATTAGCATATTGGGGGAGTAACCAGTACTGCGGTTAACGGCTGATCGAAGAGCACCTGCCAGCTGAGGTAAATACCCATCCCAGGTGGTGGGAGATCTACTCGAAAAACAGCATACTGCATCCATTAATGTCCTATTGAAACGTTCCACTTGACCGTTAGCTGAAGGTCTATAAGCCGTGGTCCTTGTCTTGTGGATGTTTAATCTTTCACAGAGATTAGCAAAAAGATTACTCTCAAAATTTGCTCCTCTGTCTGTGAAGATCTGATACGGGAAACCAAACCTGGAGAAGGATTGGTTTACCGCAGCTAATGCAGTTTCCTCCGCCGTCTGATTTGGGAGTGGCACACACTCTACCCATTTTGTAAACTGGTCCACCATTACGAGAATGTAAGTGTTTTTGTTCTTTGTGACTGGTAAGGGTCCCAGGAAATCCAAATGGACTCTCTCCATAGGAGACCCAGCATGAAAAGTGGTCAGGTTACATTTTGCTCTCCCGTTCGATTTTTTATTTCTATTGCAGATCGAACAAGAGGCAACAAACCGTTTCACATCCACCTCCATGGAATACCAGTAAAAGCGCAACTTACATGTTCCACAAGTCCTAGATTGACCTTGATGACCAGATGAGGGCAGTTCGTGTGACAGTTTCAGAATGTCTTGCCTCAGGGCTATCGGTACAACCAACAGTTTTTCTGGGACGTCCCCGGTCCGCTGTCTCCATAACACACCGTATTCACACAACTGGAACAGCTCTTTATTAATCCAGTAGTGTTTAGCGGCTGGACTGCTCAAAAAGATGTCACCTTCATCCGGAATTGTTCCGGACTCCAGCCACTGAATTAGAGGAAGCAGATCTACATCTTGGTGTTGTAGATCATTTACCTCCTCCCAGGTGTAACCTCCCATCCATGACAGACGGACCGGACGTTTCCTGAGTTGTTGTACATGTACCTTGGTCAGGGGAACAGTTTCATCTACATTGTCAATTAAACTATCCCATTCATTATGTTTTTCTGACAATAATCGCATCCGCCACAAGGAAGGTCAGCCAGTTGTACACCATGCTTGTAGTATTGACAGGTACTCGGCGCACCCAGCCTAGACATAAAATCAGCGTTAACATGCCTACTCCCTGGACGATGTTGGATGACCATCCAGTACTGACTAAGTTCTTCCAGCCACCTGGCTAATTGGCCATTCGGATTCTTGAAATTCATTAGCCACTGGAGACTGCTGTGGTCAGTCCATAGAATGAATTCTCGACCCAGGAGATAATATCTAAATTTGCGGGTACACCGGACAACTGCTAGCAGTTCCTTTCTGGTTGTACAATATTTCTTCTGCTCTGGCGTGAGGGAGAAACTACAGTACGATATACATCTCCCCTCCCCGTCCTACCGGCGACGCCAAATAAAGTAAATTTATACTCACCAAGTACTTGAGTCTTCGGTGAGCACAAACTGTGACAGTAGAATCTAAGTTACAGCAACTACAATAACGAAAGGTCTGGATACGAGGAAAGGCTGGGCACACACTGAGGCGGGTTTTTAGTGTGATCACACTAAAAACCCCGGGCTTCCACATGCGCAGGCGCAGAGCCACTCTATGGACATCTGATAACGGGTTGGCTCTAATACCCGTTATCACTACAGTAGGAAACACGACCTAATCTGAGTTTCTGTGCGTACGGTGAAATATGACCAGTTCTTTGATCAAGAACATAATGAGCATCTATCAGATCCGACCAATCAGCAAGAGAATTTCCGCATCCTCGTCAATCGGTGAAATTAAACCAACTAGATCCTTTAAATGTGAGTAGGCCATGTCCTCCCGAATATTGGGAATTTCGTTACATTCCCTCATTATTGGTAGCTTCAATGCAGTTGAACCGTCCATTGATTCGATATTGAAACCGCTTGCTTTCCGTCCACTGGTATGAACTGATCTAGAGCATGACATCTGATAATAAACCTCTGACGGAGAATCAACTCCCATGAGATCAAAGAATTTACCACGTGCAAGCGTACCATTACTCTGATCATCAACAATTGGATAACAGCGGATAGCCAGGTCAGGTCGACCTTCTGGATATACTTTGACCAATAGTGTTTTTGCACATGATTACTCCTGTATTTTGACACACAAATCTGAGTACATTTCGTTGATACTGAGTCCTCCGTATTCTTAGATGTCGTTTCGTTGACTGCCACTTTCTCCCCGCCATGGGCTTTGTCAAAGTCTACGTGAAGAGTAGTATGATGTCCTTTACTTCTACATGTATTACAAACAAGTTCTGAGTCACAGTTCTTGCTAGATGAACACCATTGCAACATCTAGAACAGATATCAGACTTTTGACAAATTTCTTGCGCTCCGAAACAGGTTTCCTCAAGAAAATCCTTCACTCTTTCAATGAATGTGGTAGTTAATGAATTTGACAAGTTCCCGTGATTTTATCACTAACCGTAGAAACAGGGAAGGACTTATCACTTTGATTGGATTTCATGTGTGTAACTCGTTTAGTATCATCCGGTCCTTTGGCAGCTGATACAGGTTCATACTGAAAGCCCGGGTCATTCTTTATCCTGCTCATTTCATGTATGAATAACATAAGGTAAGAAAACGGTGGATAACTAACATGATTCCGTTCCTTGTAAGATGTCGCTTTCATTGTCCATTTATCTTGTAGATGCTGTGGCAAAATTTGCATAATTGACAATATACCCAATGAGGTATCAAAGTAGAAAAAACTGTGCTGAATACTTTGGGTCATTTTTCAAGGCCTCAACCTCAGCAAGAAGATCACACAGGTCATACAAGCGTTTCTTTTTCTTGTCAGTTATTCTATCGAAATCAGCTAGTCTAGACTTTATAGCCCTTTCCACCATCTCTGGATAACCAAACCTTTCCTCTAACCGTTCCCAAATTTTTAAAAAGTCCTACAACAGGATTTCCAGCATTAGAGGACCGAATGCTTTTCGCATAGTTTTTGGATTCAGATTTGGCATCGACTCTAAGGTAAATAATCAAAAGATCTAATTCTTCAAAGGTTTTAGATTCAACACTGGGACCTCCGTGGCCGAGTGGTTAGCGTGTTCGACTTCGAATCGGAGGGTCCGGGGTTCGAATTCGCGTAACGCCACTCCGCGGTTGTCCGTCCCTGTCTTTCGGATGAGACAGTAAAAACCGATGTCCCGTGTCACAGTAGGTGTTGGCACGTGCCGAGCATATGCAAAATTTGTCGCCCTTCACCGGCAACCGGTGACGTCTCCATATGAGTGAAATATTCTTGAGCGGTACGTTAAACAACAATACAACAACAACAGATTCAACTCTCTTGCTACAGACTCGAAGCTATTTTTCCATGCAGTATATGATTCAGGTTTGTCATCAAAGTTCGAGAATCTATTGATTTGTATCCGAGTCCTTGTCATATGTGTAGATATCTCAACCATTACCACATTTTGATCCTGAGCCTGTCTACTTTGTTGAATATCATTGGCGTGATGTTCAGTACAAGGATTAAAAGGGGCTGCCATAGGTGACAAGTTGTATGTCTGTTGTGAAGGAGGTTGAGGTATTGTAGGTGATAGATTCAAATCCTTATCTCCAGTGGGAGAGTCGGGAAGATGAGTAATATACTGAGATACTCTTTCCTTAGGAGTGCATTGTTCCACTTTGATATCTTCAACAACTGACTAACAGTCACCACTTATCATTTCGGTTGCCAGGATTATACACCATTTCTCTGTCACAAACTAGTTCGATTAGACGCTCATAGTAAAAGTCGTCTTTCGGTTTGGGCATTTTGCGAAATCGATCGTTGCTGCAATGTGGCGAGATCAACCTCAAAGGTACCTGCTTCCGTCATGATTACCGTCCGCACCCGATTCCGTCACAAATCGATCTCAGATCGGTTTGTGCGGATGCGGAAATGTTTGTACATTTCAAATGAATAATGTTGATTCCATTTGACGGGTGTGGACGCCAAAAACGGATAGGTGTTAACGCGCCATAACACTGGCACAAAAATATCGTTATGGGCCGTTCTGGATCATGCCTGACGAAGGGTACATCGCTAGACAAAAGCGGCTCATGGGATTCGCAAATGCTACATCTGAAAGGTGTTGGTGCAATGTTTGACATCTGGTATACTAGAACCACCTTTACGAAATGCGTCTATCACTAGGTAAATTGTAGAAACTACTTGTTTGCATTATCCGTCAATTCCAGCTGCGCAATAACACTTAGCCCAACTAGTTTCTGCCCTTAAATACATGTACGCTGTACCAACTTAATATTGCCCTGTCCTTGGATACATGAACGCTGTGAAGGTAATCTGTCCCACAACAGCATGATACTGTCGAAGTATACATTGTGCATATATATATCGATTACCTGCCAGGACCCAGTTTCACAAGAGGTCGCATCTCGTCGTAAATGTAGACGTAAACTTGCACGTACGATAAAATTCACATGTGAGCAAAGTGAGTTTCACTAAAGGTTGTAAAGCTGCAGGTAAACATAGATATGCACTTAAATCTACGTGTGTCCATCATATCAAGGACTACCCTTTTTGGAAACTTAACGTGATATCAGTTCGTCGTCCGTTAAAACGTCAACGGGCTCTTTCCCGTCTCAGAAAATCCTCTTTTTAAATGGCCGATCATTTACTTTTGCACGGGTAAGTAGCCATTTCCTCGTCTTGTATCTGAATATAGCGGTACACAGAGACAGACGTGGACTTAGACGTAAGTTTACACGTATGAATAAAGTTACGACCTTTAGTGAAACGTTTGACGTAAGTTACGACTACGTGTGCGTCTTCGTGCAGGGTAACGACTTTTGTGAAACCGGGTCCTGTTCCTTTGTCTACTCTGAACAGAATCCATCCTTCCACTTTATGACGTTAAGTCTTTAGTGTCTTACATTATTCTCTCATCTATGTCGATGATGGGAAACCTGTCACTCCAGCCACCCGATAGACTTTTGAACCCAAGCAGACCTGAAAGTAATAATTATATTAAGCAATGCTATCCACCATCTCCAGAATGGTATAGATTGTTCATACATTTATCCTAGTAGTTACAACGATGAAATGTACTTGATGGCCACTATTCGTCAATATTTAGAATAAAAATTCGTTTTTGAGACCTCATTGTATGCTGATGAATGGGTACGAAATTGGCGTATACCCTCTCATTTGTCATATGTAGTTCTGTCTCCTCTTGGTCGATACCAAGCCGTTATCGTCTAGGGCTTCTTTCTATCCGTCATTGCAATAAGCATGTCGGACACTCACAACCTAGCGAGGTGGTAGAATGATTTATACTACGACCCTACACAACTATACAAGTTGTGTAATTGAACCCACTCAAATTCCAATCACATAATTACAATAATCAGAATTAGCACCGGCAAACAACACAGATGTATGTATAATACTACCCCGTTGATCACAAGCAACCAAACTGTTTAGAGTGTTTGTGGACTTGTAGTCTGAGTATGTTTGTGACTTGACCTTTAGGGATCACGGTTTGCATATTTGAATTTCAGTGCAATCTAAAATTGCAAAGGTCGCGGGGGAATTCTTCCTGGCATTGTTTACGCTTATGCTGATATATGAAATCTAAATGATGGCCAGATTGACACCTCACCAAGTCTTGGATACCTATTAGTTATCCAGTGTGTAAAAATGTTGCTAAACTTTTGTTTTGCCGTCCAAATCTATACCCTAAGTCACTGTAATCAAAATCATGACGTTATTTCATAATTTTAAGCAACAGCTGATGCTTAGTGCTGACCTTCATAATTTCCAATTTGCCTGTTCGAGGAAAAAGATATAGAAACCTCGGCATTTGGCACAAAAATTGTAAATAATATTGAACTGCTCACCGGTGAAACCAGCTTGATTCTTATAAATATAAGCATTATCCTGTAAGTTATCTCAACTGAACTCCCCCAACTGTCTTTCCTTTTAAAACTTTCTATTAGCAAACTTGAAGCTGCGACATCTTTTTTCAACTCTTCATTCCCTGGTGACAGTGTTATCATCGCCAATGAATAAATCCATGAAAAATACTGAAATAAAATATTTTCTTACTTGACAAAAAGTTAAACCCAGAATTATGTTTGCATATGAAATTAATATTTAATTCAAATACATTTTAAACTCCTCTGTAATTGTGTGAACTAGGGACAGAGCCAGGGAGGTAGAGGAAAACAGCCGTGGGCAAAATTGAAATAACAAAACGGAAAGACATAAACTACTTTTATTTGGAAACAGTAATGAATGGTAAAAGTGTAATTGTCAAAGCAACACAGTATGGGGGTAGGGCAGAATATGTGCTATAGACTATCACAAAACACAGTGTCGTTAATGTGACAAGTCTGTCGGTCCTTCACATCTGAGTTGATGGACCATTAACTGGAAAACGTATACATTCAATATCAAGTTTTTATCTAGGATGTCACGTCAATCGCATCATCTATTGATACAGAAAAAAAGAAAATTAATGAAATGAAATACATGTACTAAGATTAAAAAATTACTATTTTTTTACTGACATGCACTTGCGCACTGTAGACTGAAGTGCAGTGCGACTCACTGAAATTGAAAAGTAGATTACTAAATATCGACGACAGGTCAAATGAAATCACAGATGCGCTAGGATCTAGGCCTAACTAAAGACAAGTAAATGAAAATAAACAGAACCTTACCTTAGAACAGACAAACGTATTTTTATTTATCTTTACGATGTTCAGTTGATCACGGGGTCTGTTACACACTTTTGTCCATTTCAGACAGCGCTCGAGGCTGGTCTTCGGTTTCGGAAACGGGATGAAAAATGCACCTTCGACACGATCTGGATTTCGATCGTCCGAATATAAGCAACAAATGCACATCTCTTCACCATACTTATCGTTGATTTTGATATATGCGGTTAGAAATACGACTTTGATCTTCCTTGACAAGGACTAGTAATATCGTTGTTTGTCAGACCTTATGGCCGCCGGCTGTATCAATGTAGCGCACAAACAAATTCCTTTTATTTTTTCATTGGCTTATATTACGAAAAGATTACGGCGGGTACCACTTTCACTGGTATATTTCATAGAAATCTTTCGTCCACTTATAGTGATCCCGTCCCTGAACATGTATTTTATTTGAGTTGTAAAATAGAAAGATAAATCCCCTTAAAAGTATCAACATGCATTTCATACTCTTGACTCTTCTTTGCAAAGATCAGATTTTCATGAATGATACCCTCTATTAGTTCGGCATCTTGTACTGGAAAAGTTATTGTATCACTTTGATGGTTGTTAGTTATTTCTTCCATGGTCGAGTCTCTTTGGTTTTATTTAAGATATTGTTTGATTCATTTGTATATCCATCCAATTATTTCTCTGTTGTATTTTCTAGTTTTATTGATAACGTTTATTTAAGGGAGTCAAAGCCCATCACTAGAATTCATTGCCACTGTTTATCTAGTCAAACGACAGTGCTCGGAAATGTGCATCCGTTATCATCGACGGCCAGACACCCGTGCATAGGCAAAGTTTATAAACGGTGACGTTTCATATAAGTAAAACAAAAATCCTTGTTTCAGAGGTGCTATCAACTATAATGCAATCAAGCATGTGACTGACATGGTATGTACGTTATTCCATCCGTTCTAGGGCCGTGGCCGAATGGTTAGAGCATTGCGCTTTAAACAACTCGGTCTCTCACCTCTTGTAAGCGCGGGTTCGGGCCTCTCTTGAACTTTAAATGATTTTCCAGTTTACTTGCGGATGGCCGGCAGTCTCTTCCCGGGCTCTCTCCTCCACCAATAAAAACTGGCCGCCACCATATGACCGAAAGATTGTCGAATGTGGCGTAAAGCAAATACAAACATCATCCGTCCCTACAACTAATCTGAAGGACCAGCCTGTGAGCACAGTTCTCAAAGCGTTTAACTTATAAGGAAACATACATTACAGATGTTAACCATTTCCTTAACCGACTCGCAACATTTATCCTGTCTACCAATGGCACATGTATGTCTTTTCATTGACCGTCCTGGGTCATGCATGACAAAGGATACATCTCTGGGGACAAATAGCGGCTCAATATCATCGGTTTTAGCACGTACCACATCTTGACGGATGACGTCCATCACTAGATAAGTGTAGCAACTACTTTTTTGCATTGCCCTTGAATTCCAATATGGCAAGAACACGTAGCCCAAATTGGGGCCTCCGTGGCCGAGTGGTTAGTATGTGCGACTGCGAATCAGAAGATCCGGGTTCGAGCCGCGTCAGCGTCACTCCGCGGTTGGCCGTCCCTGTCCTTCGGATGAGACAATGAAAACTGAAGTCACATACACGTTTGCACAAGATGAATTTCACTTGAAGGTCGTAACTCGGGGATAGACTTGACTCTACATTTTTCCGCCATGTCAAGGACTACTCTTCTTGGAAATATATAACGTGATATCAGTTCATCGTCCGTTAAGACGTCAAGGGGTTCTGTCCGGTCTCTTGAAATCCTCTTTCTTATAATCCCGATTATCTGATCTTGCAGGTTTACGTTGCCATTTTCTTCGACTTAGGTGTGAATTTACTGGTGCACAGAAGCAGACGTTGTCTTAGACGTAAGTTTAAAGTAGGAATACAGTTGCTACCTTTAGTGAAATCTTTAAGTTTCGACTACGTCTACTTTCGTTTACGTTTTCGTGTACAGTTACGATTTTAGTCCCCTGGTCCTGGTCCTCTGTCAACTTTGAACATAATCCATCCTTCCACTTTATAATGGTTGTTCCATTATCAAACCGAGGTCCCGTGTCACAGTAGGTGTTGGCACGTTGAAGAACCCTTCCTGCTCTACGGCCAGCAGTGCCGAGCACAGACAAAATTTGTCGCCCTTCACCGGCACACGGTGACGTCTCCATATGAGTGAAATATTCTTGAGTGGGACGTTAAACAACAACGCAAAGGTGAACATCAATTAGACAGTGTGTGACCTACTAGCATAAGGTCCTCTCATTTAGAGAGACCTTGTCGATAGCATTTTAATGTCTATCTCGCTCCTACATATAAGTATGAACTTCTCCATATGTTACTGATAGCTGGTGAAGGGACTCGGTTTTTGATTTTTGTCAAGCTGTTATGGCAAATATCAGTAAGGGGCTTAAACATGCCTATACCAACTACTCTACCTACCAGGCATATATCTATATTTTGTTTCAGGGTATGTGACTACACTATTGGAAAAAGTTAGTAGGATATCAGAGACAGTGCATATTCGGGATGGACTTGTGATACCTGTACTTTCTCCTGAGCTTTGTGTTCAAAATATGAAAAGCCAGACAAGCAGACAACAGTATCCAAAATGTTCCAAATCAAGAACTCTCGATTCTTTTAGAAGTGATGGACTAACAATTTGCTGTTGCAATTGTGTATTTTTTCCTGTTTCATTTTATAATTTTGCAATAGAGACTATATATTGTAAAGATTTCAATTTTTAAAATTAATAATTACAGCCTGTCAAATAATAACAAATACATTTAATGAGTAGAGTTTCAAAGATGCTCTGTATCACTGATGAAACAGCTGCCCCAGTTTATCACTATTATGATGTACATGAATAAATAATACTCATGTTATTCGCCATTCTGAATTAAGTGCATGGTCCAACAAAACTATAAGAAATATTTTATTGAGTCAATTGTCAATAATTGCAAGATGACACTTGGCAACTTTGGTCGTTGGGGAGTCTACGGGGCAGTTAGTTGGGAAGAGGTCAATTTCAATTTATATTACTGATATAATACCACACGGCTGACTTTTACTTATATTTTATAAATTATTTGGGGGGGGGGGGGCACACACACAAAATGTTTGAGCCGCTTTATATAACTGCTGCCATTTTGTATGAATTCCTCTGCATTATGGATCATGTGAGAGAAACATTCAATATGACAGATTCATCATTCCATTTAGAGGTTCAGGCCCACTATGATTTCACTCATACAAATTCATACTTAACTTTCATTAAATGATTAATTCAAATAAAACAGGAAAATGAAAAGAGGTTTTAAAAATTGAATATCTTTATTGTATACTTCTGTCAAACAAGTTTGCCACTTCCACTGATCATAGACTTATACATCTGGTTATATTTATAGTAGTGTAGTACCATCAGGCAAATCAAACATCATTGTTGTAACCTTACTGCCATATACAATCATCTATCCATTCAACATCATCTGAATTGACAACACCAGATAGTCACTAATGTCAACAAAATCTCCCTTAAGATATATAAAAACCTGTGTAAATTTTGGAAATACACAAGCATAACATAATAGTTCCTATTGTCTCTGAAGTCTCATCTTTTCCAGATGAGCAGGAATTATTCAGCATCATTGTAACCAGTGTAATGGTCAGACTGAAATTCTGTTCTTATCTTAAGTGTGGCACAAGCTGGAAATCTTACTCTCACAGATCTACCTAAAAATCCCCAGCATCGATTTGCTAGCTGACGATAGGCTGTATATCTGTTTTTCCTAAAAAAAAAAAAATTTTAAACTTTAAAAATCAAGTGTATAGTGTAGAGAGATCAACAAGTTTTATGTATTCTTATGCAAAATGAGACTTATTTTTTAAACACTGTGGACAGAAATTGAAGTTTGATAGTCTTGACCAAAGGATTCAGGCTCATCCAATGGACAAACTGTCTCATTCTGAAGACTGGGTTTGCTGAAGGACATTGCACAAATAGCCCTGGGCTCAATGTTACGTGTTGTGCCACGATTTCACACAGCATTGCTGTCAGTACAACTTTTTCCGGTCATGTTCATGCGAACAGCATTTTCTATTTTCCTCAGAATAGCACCGACGTGGCTACATGTTTGACTTTTCCCAGCTATGCAGGAACAGTCGCCAGAATAAATAGTTCCGTCCAAACCACAGACAACAGAAGCTTTGTGATGCTCAACATTTATTCTTTGGGAGGGACGAACCTCGGCTCTCATGCAAACTCGCGAATTTTCCTAACTAACGTGTAAAATTTCACCCATTCCCTCGCTCTGAAAATAATTGTAGCTGTCCATCGACTTGAAATTTTTCATTTCTTTACCGTCTACGGCACGGCTTTCCACTAAATAATTGTAAATATCACCGTACGTTATATCCGGCCATTCTCGCATATCGTCTTTCCATCTAGACATTGCCACGCTACAGACTCGATCAGTATTCGCGCTTGAAGGTAAAATTGAAGCCATATTTATCGTTGAAATGAAATGTAGCAAAACGAGCAACACTTTCATTAAAAACTTCTTCAAAATTTAGATTTGAAATATCGATGTTCACGTTGTTTATAGCCTACTTGTCCGCCATTAAATCACTGTAGCAAATCGACCTAATTTCAGGATTGTAATGGCTTCCGCCGATAGCGCCACCTATACTTGATGAAGGGTAGTAATTGGGGAGATAACCGAAAAAACTTGTCTTTATGTCAAGACTATTGAAGCAAAAATAACATTTTTGTTTTATGGTGTTTAAAAATAAAATACTGCTGAATAAATGCTCAGTCTTGTTAATGAATAATTTTTAAGCTTGTTGTATTCTGTGTGTTTAATCAATTCGTTTTATATGTGAAACACGTGCATATAACACTACAATATGTATTTACCATTTTGAGGGCCAGTAGAATTGTCGTACTATTGATTGTTTGGATAAATGAATACTTAACCCTTTCAATCTTAAAAGTATTAATATGTTACTCGTTTCTATACATGCCACTTTTTTACAAGTTCATGATAATCGTTAACATTGAAAAGAGTTCAGGGGATTTTAATATGCCATGAAGGATGCATAGTTGTTGTAGATACTGGGAATCCGTATGCACATATGCATGAATGCAATTTTTGTCAATTTAATGTTGAAACAATAAATAAGCATAAGGCCATCCATAAAGAGTTGTTGGTTTGCTGTATTACACAGTAATGTGACCCTCTCACCAAATTTCCTGATTTTTTTTTTCTGTTCTGAGAATGTTTTATCTTGATTTTTATTCCTTTGGTTTATATTGTAAATGCAAAATTGGTTTGCAGTTTTCAAAAAAAAAAAAAAGAAAAGGTCCCAACCTACCCACTGGCAGTACAAAATCTTAATAGTATTACAACAAACCAATATTTTCTAATTGACTGACCAAATTTACACCCTGAAATCTTGATTTTTCCATCGAGTGTTCTGCTATCTTACATTCAAGATTAATAAACTGTCATGAAGACAGTAATTTTGATAAGTATTAACATAATGAAAATGTTTTGTTGTATATTTGATTTCAAATTAGCCTTATTAAAGCATTGCTATTTACATTTCGTTGTTTGCTTGTATATTGCCATACTGCTGTCTGTATTGGAAATAAGCTGTTTCTAG
>JACSZP010009248.1:0-10606 GCA_016161895.1 Pinna nobilis | reverse complement strand
GGGCTTCAAGTTTTAGCCTAAGTGTATCTGTATACTTGGAGTTATGACCATTGAGCAAGGGGTGGTGATCTTAAACATACCAACACATACTGTGACACAGGACCTCAGATTTCATTGTCTCATCAGAGGGTCAGAATATGCCAGCCACCTCCACCGAGGCTCAAACCCATGACCTCATAGTCAGAAGACAAACACTATACTACATAGCAACAATGGCTCAACGAAAATTGCGTTGCTATAAGGCTGGGGGGCCTGCAGACATGCAGACAGTGTAATAAATCCAATAGTTCACACCTGTTCTACAGCCATTACTCCATCAACACTCTCAACATCAGTCACTCACACTTTTCCTTCTTTTATGGCTAAAGTTTCACAAATCCAATCTATTCTAAGTGCTGTACAAGTTATTGCTATGTGTACATGCTGAGGAAGACCTATTAACAATGTATTTATATGATAGCAATAAATACCGGTACACCTTAAATCTAACAGTGAATCCCACATGGTTTTAATTGAAAGTATAGCTCAACTAATTCAGAATTCTTTAAAAATATACATCTTACTGTTATTTCAAGAGGCACACACAGAGCTGCCCTATGTAATGGTGTGTGCATGATAATGAAACAAAAATGAAAGCAATATCTGATACAATTAGTGAAATTACATATTTACATGGATTTCACTTATACACATTACATTTGATATGGCTGATAAACACATCTCAAATTATTTTTATCAACTATACCTGATAAACTTCTAGAGCATTGCCAAGGAGGTTAATTACACAATTCAGTAACATATCAAAAAACTTATGCATTTGGCTAGGTGGTGCAAACTGCATATGACTACGTCAGTATAGATGTTGATATAGATGTCAGTGAACATCAAAGCTAATCCTTCATCCTTATTTATCTTATCAATCTCTAAAATATCACAAAAAAGGAAACCTGGCAATTCAAAAGCCAAACGATGCTGCATCAAGATTTTTATACTGTGCAATGATGTAAGAAGGTCTATCTCAACAAGTAACTGCTTTATATTCAGTAATGTAACTCTATGTTATGAGAGAGAGAGAGAGACAGGGAGAGAGAGAGACACAGAGAGAGAGAGAGACACAGAGAGATCTTTAAGAAATGTTAAGGATTTATTTCAGATTTATTGTTGCATGATAGAATTGTGATATAAAATTGTTGGTATGATGTAGATGTCGCCCACATAACCTTGAGGGAATTTCACGTCATTTATCACAGATGCTTGGTTGGTTGAATTGTTGTAAATTTGGTCTGTCCTCAGCACTTATGGTCATTGAGCGGGGAGGGTTCACATATTGTGACACAGGACCTCAGTCTCTACTGTGTCATCCAAAGAGTCTAGGGACAGCCAACCATAGCTCGGCATGGATTTAAACCCACAACCTCAACATAAGAAGGCAAACATGCGAACATTGAGACGTGGTGACCCCATCATGTATGATGAATATAGCTACAAACATGTATATATACCAGGGCTTGAAATTAACCCTATTTCCACAGTGGCCTACAGGGTCAGTCGCATAAAAAATCTTCTGGCCCCACCCAAAATCTACTGGCCCACATAAAAAACAAACTCAAAAGAATTTTTAAGCTGATAATTATATACAGTTTGAATGACTGGATATATTCAGTTTGTGATAAAAATGGTATAGATCATTTCAATATATTTAAAATGGGCATAGTTTAAGCATGTAGATATTTTTCTTCTCTGAATTTCTGATGGACAACAGGGCCAATACATACAAGAAATTGACTGGCCCAATGGATTACTTACCGGCCACAGGCCAGCGGACCAGTGCTAATTTCGAGCCCTGTATACATGTACTAAGTAGGTCTCTTCTCTACCATGAAATTCTGAACACCACTGGGACAGAAAGATTTGTTGTACATGGTATCAAACAAATTCTTTTTTTGAGGTATAAAAATGTTGATGTAAAATGAACAAAAAAGGCGATGGTTGTGTTATGACTACAAACCATCTACCTGTACCTAACAAATCTGAACCATTAATCACCTGTCAGCACCTACTGATAAAATTGTCTTCAAGAATTTAAAGGAATTCTAATAAAAGTAAAAACAGATATGTTCACCAATTCCATCTCCCCTAAACTCTCCCAGACATTTTCATGATAAAACAATTACCACATAATATAGGTTCTGTTGTCTTCCCACTTTGCGTTTTTATGGGTTTGAGATTAAGCACTTTGTTTTAGAGTGCTGGCACTTTTATACAGAAGCTGGGGTTATTGTTCCACAGGTGTAACCTTGCTTAACGCCAGTACACAAAATGATTCATACTCCAAAAATAGCTTTTTACATGCCAGTTCTAAAACTGACTCGACTCTGACAAATACTTCATGATAAGTGCTAAACCACTTCCCATCTCATCTGTCTTGCCTTCTTTTTTACTAAGTTATTTCTTTATCAACTAACACAGCTGGCTGGTAGCTCATCCTTAATTCTGAGAATTTATATCCAGTCCAGTGTCACCAGTCATTCACTGCCATGGAAACTTTTTTTTTTTATTTTACTGGAGTTTAGATAAGCAGTAAACAACCAAAGGCCTATTTCACATTTAAAGATTGTATGCGTAGATTTACATATTATTCAAAATTGCTCAAATTTCAAATTGAAATTTGTACTAAATTTAGCTCTAATCTGATTTATATCATCAGGAAAGTCAAATTTCATTGCAAATTTTGTAATCTTTTCACATGAAATAAATGAAATATTGAGTTTTTTATGAACTCTCGATCAAAACTATTTCAGTTATATCAAGGGGCATCAAGTTGATGTTGGCCTCAAAGATTTTGACCTGCGCTTCAGGAATTTATTTTATCTGGTGAGAAACGTTTGACACAAGACCTCTTGCTTTTACTGAGAAATGCTGCATGTGGACAAAAAATTCAGTCTTAAGCTGTGCTTTTCACAGCAAAATCTGACAAGTATAAATATCAAATTTATTTCATACAAAAGGTTCGAAGAGGTAAGGTATGACTCAAAATGTTTGTAGCTGGTCACAAGACTATTGCTATGTATATATATATATGAATTCATAACGCTGGATACAATAGACTTTACAGTACATAAACTTTAATTACAGGACACTTGAACCGCTGGCTCAATAGTCAGAGGGTGTGCATTGGGTGCAAATACACAAAGTTCAAATCTGAACCCATCATTATTGGCAGCAACTATTCCTTCATTAAAAGCTCATGATTAGATTGTTTAATTGTAGTACTATTCAAGATTCTTTCAATAATATGGACATGCCACCAAATGCCTGTAAGGGCTGTAAATTTCGGTCTATACTAGACACTTGTAAGCATTAAGGGTTCCTTAACAAACTGACAGATTATGTGACATGGAACCTCCGTTATACTGTCTTATCCAAAGATCAAGAAAAGCCAGTAGCTCCCCACAGTCGCTTGAACCCATGACCTCACAATCGCGTGAACCCATGACCTCACAATCTGAAGAAAAGCACTCTTCCATGGAGCCACCCAGTACAAAGAGTCAGGGTGCTCAGGTGGGACCTTCAAAACCAAGGTCCCTGTTACTGTGAGTGTTAGTAAACATGTACACACTGTAGATGCCTCTAGAGTCTGCACTGCCAAACACAACTTACATCATGAGTACATGGATTAATATAAGCATATATCACCATTACAGGAGGTCCTTATCTAACCTTCCATCAAAAATCCCCATATAAGGGAAAAACCAATCACACATATGAAAAATACAAGTCAATGTATCAAAAAGATATACCACCTGTACTGCAGAAATTGTATCCTGTTATAATCCTGAGCACAGACGAATGCACATATTCCTACAGGAAGTAATCCCTGCATGTAGACCAGCTAAGAATACACTGAAAAACTGGAGTGCCAGCTGTGTTAAATCAGAACCACATGAGCCGTAACAGGTGTCAACGGGAGACAATATTTATAATTACAACAATAACTATCATGACACTGTGTTACCTAGCTGAACAAAACGCCATATCCACATAATGTAAAATGTTTAACTACGATTTTACAATTTTGTCAATTTGAAGTTATACAATCAACTATTGTGACTTGCCTGACAACTTCAAATACGAGTGTTGATATGCTATACTCTTCCAAAGGTAAGCCATGCCTAAATTTGTGACACCACACAACAGTAATGTAACCTACTCAAACGTTCCCCTTACTGTCACGTTCCCCTTACTGTCACGGTAAGGGATACCCTGGTGTATGTGCACAAATTAACATATTTATACAACTGTCCTCGTGCAAAAAAGTGACATTTTCTCTACCTGAATTCTGAAAAGTGACAAAATACCTGATGTGTAGGACCGGTCTTCTCGCACATTATTTATATCATGCATATTTATGAATATCAAACTTTGTAAAAATTGTCAATGGCTAAGGATTTGTTCAATGCATAACAGCGTCTGCGGTGGAGAGCTGTAGAAATTAATGCATTCAAGTTTGTGTGACATAATTACACATGCTGCTTGTAGTCTGTTTACTGCTCATGTCCAGAATTTCCTCCACAATTTTAGCAACAGAAAATAAACCATTTGAACTATGGGTTATTTCACTTTAATGTGCCATTTCAAGTGAAAGTAATAAGGAATATATTATGTCTTGAAAATGCTGTCTGGGGAAAAAGTAAACTTTTTACTTTTGACAAAGAAATTTAATTTATACTAGGATGCAAGTTCGGTCTCACAGGTTTAGCTCAATAGTAGTTAAGACACTATCTGACCAAAACTCATCTTTACTTCAAATGTAAAACTCTATGTAAATCATTGAACATTTGCTACCCATACCTATTTACACAAGTTTGGTTTATAGTTGCAGTGATTCATGCCAGGTCTACTACACATAAGAAAAGTAGATCACTACATGTAGGTCAATTGCAAAATATGCTCAGTCATCAGTGTAATGGTAGGACAACAGGAGCAATTGCTTTTCTAAAATAAAAGGACATAATTCTGGATAAAGGGCACCTATCTATAAATGGCACTTTAAAGGTAGCCTTTGATGCAAAAACCTTAATAAGTCAAACTCTATATAAAGGCTACCTGACCACAATGGCCAACTGACTATAAAGGTCACTTTTGTCTGTTCCTTTGAGTGACCCTTGCAGACAAGTTTGACTGTAGTTAATTCCACTTTCCCTTAAAATACATAAAACACCAGCTATACAGACTTATGAGCTTGTATGACATTGTTACTTCACATTAACAGGCATACCTGCTCCACAATCACACACCTTACAGGTAAATAACATAAGGTACACCAAACATCAATACTACCTTAAATAGCTATTATCCTCTTTATAACCCTAATTTCTTACTCCTTACACCACATCTTTTACAATGATGCTATCATTTACCATGATTACTGAACATTGTATGTACATGTATATGTTGATGAGGTAATTATAATAGTCATCCTACCCCTATTAATTACTCTGTGACCTCAGGGTCTATAATTACTATATGTTATGTCTGCATTAGAACTCTTAAATTACCTTTTCCATTCAGAAAACTTTACTCCCTGCAGCTACACTTCCTAGTATTAATACTAGACATGGTTCATATACCACAAAATACAACACACCATAAGATATTGTGGCCTGTCAGAATGGAATAGGATCTAACCCACCACAGCAACTTACTGATATAAAGGACTCTCTGCGTAATGTGACCTACTGGTAGCTGTATGCCTCTCAAAGAATTTTTTCCTGTGGACAATCACCTGAATAAATTCAGAGACCACCTGTCATTTGTGACCATGTCTGTATCTTCCCTTGGACAATCTCTTAAAACAAGTTACACTGTACCAACTAATTGGCTCCATTTAATTTGGAAATGAACTCTTCCAATCAAAGAAAATGATATGCTTAAATGTGTAATTAGGGCAAATGAGGACCTACAGAAAAGGGCATTATACAATGATTGACCACACTTGAGGGCAACAAAGGGTCTAAGGAGAGGTCAACACCTTACATGTACCTTACAGGTTAATAACAAAGTACATCAGACAGCTATACTACCTTTACTAATTTTGAAATGACCTCTTCCAATCATTGAAAGGATCTGCCTAAAGGTGTCATTTGGGCCAATGAGGACTTACATGAAAGGGTACTGTACAATGATTGACTAGACTTGAGGGCAACAAAGGGTCTAAGGAGAGGTCAACAGACCATGTGCACCTATAATGAGCTACTGAGCAGGAAGGTGCTGACACATTCAGACCTTGGTTTGTACTGTCAAATCTGATAGAACAGGAAAAAAGCCAACAACCTCAACAAATGTTCAAACCCACATCATCTGAAGATGAACATTACCACAAGCCATGACAGCCTTTGAGGTGTTTTTGAATAAAAATTGTAGCAGAGATATTTTGCTGTTTTAACTTCTAACTGGGTTTGACAACATCATAAATCTGTTTTCAATACAAATTTATAAAGACCACACCCTAGTCTTCAACTGAAGTGCCTATGATTATAAATATCAGTTTCATAAAGATAGCTCCACAGATACAAAAGGCTTTCTTGCAATGTTTACCTAGGCATTCAAAATACACTGTTTAAAATACTGAGCCCACATATTCCAATTTTACATGTAGGAATCATAGATTGTAAGATATTGTTACATAAAATCAATGTTTTTACCCATATGCTAGGTCAAAGACTCAAGCTTTAGGGTGGGTGGCTGGCTTTTCTTGTACTTCAGATGAAACAGTAAAACCAGAGGTAATGGGTCACATTAGATGTCTGCAAATTTAAGAACCCTGACTACTCAATGACTATAGACACCAAGCATAGGCCTTCACAAGCATTAGGTGATGGATGCCTCCATATGAGTGAATGTTTCTTGAGTGGGACATTAAACAACAATACTTGTACAACAAATTGGTACCCACTGAAAGGTCTTGTCACAAAGAAAAATAACCATGTGAAATATGAAAGCTCCATCACTTATCATTCAGAAGTTATGACCAAGGTTAAAGTTTTTGTGGACAGCGCTCACCTCCGACTATGGGGGCATAAAAAGAACCATATCAAACAGAAAGCACACTGAACAACAGTTGACAATACATAAAATTGATAAATGTGATGATTACATGTTCCACTGAATAGCCTGTGAGTGTGATAATATAAGTATACTTGTACATACATTTAAAGGTTCTCCTTATGCAGCTAAATCCAATATCTCATTGCCTAGATATCCAGTGCCAAAGATAAGGTTCGAGTAATCAAAATACTTATGGTATTCCTAATTATAGATCCACAATATCCTAAGAGGCTTACACACCTAAACTGTAAGCTGTAGTAGTTTACTTCTACATAAGAAGTACCAACAGACTCATCACAACACAATACAGAGCATCAGACACAACAACAAGCCATGTGGTCTGGTCTTGCCACAGTTTGACAGTAATTGACTTATACCAAAACGTTACCAGCACATTAATCTGGACAACTCACTCCTATACAGAAAATTACTCTAATAGAGTAAGCATGCAATGTCAGCTGATACAATATTAAAATTCAGTTGGTTGGTGGTAACGTTGATTAACGTTCAACTCAATAATCTTTCACTTATATGGACATATGACTATATGCTGTTGAAGGGCAACACATTTGGCCTATACTTGGCACTTATGGCGATTGAGCAGGAAGAGGTTTTTACCGTGCTGATTCCTACTGTGACACGGGACCTCAGCTTTTACTGTCTCAACCGAAGGGCAGGGATAGCCAATGCATTTTCAATTCAATTTAAGTTTCTTTGAGAAACATGTATAATGAAGTTAAGATTTGTGCTGTTTTGTGAGATTCATTTGATTTTTTGTTTTGCACTGTGTTTGACAAATTTTCATTTATACTGCAGAGGTCAATAGACGTTTATTTGGAGATGCATGGTAATGTGCCCTCTTGATTGGAAATTTTGTTTGGGAAATTGGGAAAAAAGTAACTCTGGTCATTCTACTTATAAGAATTGGACAGAAAAAGTAATCATGTAACTTTTTTTCGTTTAACGGATAACAAGGTTTTCATCTGAAGACCTAGAAGTTTTAATGTACAGCAATATAGAATTGTAAAACATTGTCTATAAGTTGAAACTTGAAGGTCTCTACTCACTTATACTTGGGAAGTTTTTGTATCAATTTTGAGAAAAACAGCAAACTTAGCATTGGAAATAGGGTCTTTACCAGACCTGTACGTTCATGATGTTGATCCCTGTATGGTTGTGCTTGGTTAAAAGTGATGGAATAGAAACACCAAATACAAAAGAACCCAAGTAAAGGTCATATGCCTACCATCAGTAAACTGGAGCACTCTCTCCTATAATTAGAATCAGTTAAAGCTGGATAGGAGTCAGAGTTGAGAAGCAATTGTGCTTTGAGGGTAGTGCTATATGCACTGAGCTATAGTGGCTCTTTTGCTTTGAACGCAAGATGAAGGTACATGTAAATAGTAAACGATCCATCAAAAATCATATATCCATCATTGCAACACTAATAATTTGTTAATCGGGGAATTTATAAGTTTTCCTTGAACATGATACCATACATGTACAATGTATATAGCATAAGATTTATTATACCAATAATTATCAAAATTCAACTTAACAGATGAAATGATAATGATTACACAGACAAGGTACATTTCACAATAACAATTGCTATATCATTGCTGTATGGCATAGCAGTAATAATTTATGGTAGTGATATTTGTACTTGTCATTTGAACAAACATTAAAACTGAAATATGACATTAAATAACACTAAGTCAATATCATACTAGTGCATGTTTACATCATAGATCATGTATTAATCACAAAGCACCTTCAGCACAGGCACTGCGGTGGACTGTCACAACCCTCTGATGACTGTGCAAGCTCTGTGACATCACAACATGTGAATCTACTTTGACCCTATACAGATTCCAAGCACTTTTGAGCCCTTAACTTAACATTTATTTCTATGAAAGTAACTTTAACCCTTTCACCTCTAAGTATCATAGTGGTTTGCTATTTTCTATTATGTTGGACCAGTCTATTACGGTCTGCAGTGGTGAAAGGGTTAAACATGTTTTTTGCTTGTATTGTAATTTAACATCCCACTTGAGAATCTTTCACTTATATGAGGATAACACAACATAATTATGATGGTGAAAGGCTATGAATTTGGCCTATATTCGGCATTTATGGCAATTGGGCAGGTTTCTTTAACATGCCCACACCTACTGTGACATGGGACTTCCCTTTTGACTGTCTCATATAAAAAAATTTAGACATTTCTACTCCATTTCAAGGTAAACAGGTCTGAAAATATCTACACAATTTCCATATAAGCAATGACAAGACATAAATTTGTGGACATTTCATACATTAAATTTTAAAGCGCATGAATTTTGCAGTATTCCAGAGGACTTTACTTAGTCTGGTACATTTGTGGCCAGAGATCCTCCACCACTTGAAACTGAATGCCATTATATGGCTGAGATCATCAAGGATGATATGGAGAAATACAAAAACAAAAGAAGATACAAATGATATGGATTCTGCCATGATAATGAGCATCCTCTGAACTGCCAAAACATTTCTCATTTGTGTCAGTGCAATTGTTGTCTCAAATGGCCATGCCAGAATCTTTCTCCTAAATGAAAATGTCACTAGATGGTAGTGAGGGACTTCAATTTTTAGCCTATGAGCATTAAGGTGATCTTGAATAGATCAACACCTCTTAAAACATAGCTGGGACAGTTTTTCAATGTCTCATCCAAGGGACAAAATAAGTCAACTGCATCAGTGGAGGTTCAACCCATAACCTTTTTGTTAGAAGACAAACATCCTGCCATAGAGCAGTATGACCCCTCTCTCAGTGCAACTACTCCCAATAAGATCAGTATATCAATTACTCAGACACATGTATCATGGGTCAGCTGCAGAATTGATCCTCAGTATAATTACCACAGAATTCATTACAAGATCAATCAACACTACAAAATATCTCATACATCAAGGTCATACAGCAATCAGGGATGTCCACAACAACAACCCTTTAATATTTGAAATCAACATCACAGAAATGAAAAGATAAATCAATGATATTGAATATGTCATGATGACCTTTGGTTGTTGAATGACTACCTCCTATATTGGTTCATCAGTGCATACATGAAGCACTAAAATTGCACACTTAATGACTTATTGATATGTTGGGTTGTTTACACATCAATGTGCCAAAATACTTGTTTTACTTGCCAGTATGTTGAACACACATAAGACATCCCAAGATGCTTGCACAGCCATCTCATATTCATAACACACATGTATGTATATCTAGTCACGAAAAAAATTCTGATGCTCATTCACTACATCTGTATGTACCTATCTAGTTTTCTTGACAAGTTAACAAAATGTGTATGACATTTTCACCCTCATATATTTTGTTAACCAGGAAATACTGTTCTAAAGAATGAAACAAAATGAACTGAGCAACTTTGAACAACCAGATCTGAAGAGTATTGAGCTTTCAATGGAAAATACCTATAAAAATCTGTGCTCA
>JACSZP010009247.1:0-12862 GCA_016161895.1 Pinna nobilis | reverse complement strand
TTATCTGCAAATGTTGGTGAAGCGGAATATATACTAAAGAACAAAGTTGCATGGGCATAATATGCACAAGGATGTACAAGTGGAAAACTAATTGAAGTTGTGTTTCAAAATAAATATTTACGTTGGATTTAATTTGCACGGATAATGCCTTAGTTCAACCGGAATTTTCATGCATTCTTATATGTTGCATCCAGTGTTTTACCATTAGGTGTCCATTATTTTACCTGTAGGTCTCCAATATTTTTTCAAATGTAGGTCTCCAATATTTGAAGAAATATTGAAGACCTAAAGGTAAATAATGGACACGTACAGGTGTTACCTGTCCATCCTNNCCTGTCCATCCTGTGATATATTGGATGGCAGAGAACAAAAGATTACGTCATCAAAATGTTTTAATGAAAGAATAAACATTAAAAGCAATAACGTTAGACCTTGCAGAATGGATACTTACCATGTCACAAATATGATCATGTAGCAAATGGCCACTATCTTCTGGGCTTTTATAATGAAAGAATGAACATAAAAAGCAATAACGTTAGACCTTGCAGAATGGATACTTACCATGTCACAAATATGATCATGTAGCAAATAGCCACTATCTTCTGGGCTTTTATAATGAAAGAATAAACATAAAAAGCAATAACGTTAGACCTTGCAGAATGGATACTTACCATGTCACAAATATGATCATGTGGGTATGTTAAGCATTTGAAAATATTTTCTTTTGGATTAGCGTAAAATGTCATAATTGTATCATTGTTTAACGTCTCCTTCAAGAATTTTGACATTTATTTAGGTGTCTCCGTGTGTCGGTGATAGGCGACAAATTTTGGCTATGATCGACACTTATAGCCGTAGAGCGAGGAGGATTCTTTGACTTGCCGACAACTACTGTGACACGGTACCTCACTTTTTACTGTCTAATCCGAAAGACAGGGACGGCCAACCGCAGCGTGCCTCGGTCATACTATATTGTACTTGACAGAATTTTTTCTTTGTAAATACAGATACGCAGCAATTTAATGTCGCACTAAAGAATAGTTCATTTTTATGAAGACCTCACAGAATACTGCTAAGGGGCGGAAAATGTTGGTCTTTTCAGGCACATACTGCCATTGAAAAGTGCGGTACATTTCACTTCACTTTGTATTGTGTAGGAGCTAAATTAAGCAATGTATTGCAGAAGTGTTTTTCTTTGCCAATTTTTCGCCTGCCTATCTGTTCTTGAGTCCCCTTTTCTGTTTTATTCAAGATTTAAAAACGTTCTCCAAAAAAGAACATTATGTCTCTCTATTTTCTTTTTAAATGGTAGTTGTAGTGACGAAACGTCATACAACGAAACGTCTCACCTCGAGTTAAAAGGGGGTTCGATATTGACATGGACATAATTTGATCTATATCAAATGCTAGTTCTCGGAAATGCAGCCATTATTGCAATAGTTTATTGGAGCTTTAAGCCACCTTCACAATATCATTTTGGTTACATAATGGCGCAATAAAACTATCGCAGGTTTCAGGAATTTTTATCTGAGCCAGGTACTTTATCACTTGCATTTAGCATCCACAGCTGGTCTTTGAAAAAGGATCTCAGTCGCTCGTAAAACAAGTAGAACCGAAAGCGACAAAGCTGTTCCAGTATCTAAACCGGAGAAATATCCATAACAATGTAAAATCTAACCGGACTTTGACCTTCATCAATACAATCTAGACTTCAAATGCATATTCAAGGATCATTACTTCCATGCGCGGATCCAGAGGGGGGACCGGGGGTCCGGACCCCCCCTGAGATTTGTCAGATATGGGGTCCAATGGTCACGGACCCCACCTAAGGCAAATCTCATTCATATGATATATGTGGAAATTTTCCGCTCGCTTCGCTCGCCAGCCAATCATTTCTTTATACTTTAAATTGTATAACAAATAGAATAGTTAGTTAAACAAATCAAAGTTAAAACTGTCTTACTGTGTATGTCTACAAACATTTGTATATCAATGCGTATAGTGTGTGATTGATTGACTAAAATGATTAAACAAATTAGCTGATGAATCTGCTACAAAATTACATGGACATGTTCACAATAAATGCTTTCGTTTCAGAAAAGTTGATTTAATTGCACTCGGATGATCATAGGACGGAGTGGTACAACATGAGTACACATTACTTTAGATATAGGAAATGCTTTAATATATTGCATAATAGTTACAGCATTTCCACTGCCACTCTGAAACTATTTCAAAACCTGCTTTGTTTACAATATATGTTGCGCCCTACTTTATTACAAAACTTGTCAAGCCCATATTGAATGAAAAATAAACATCTTTAAAAGTATGCTTTTAAACTACTAGTTTTGCTTCCTGTTATCTAAGTAGGGAATAATTAATTGGTAAGTTGTTAAAATTACATAAACAGGCGATCGATATCAATATGTGATCATAATTGATTTTAAACAATGAATATTCCTATGTGCAATGTTGTAATAATTTACAACATAAACATATTGACAGTCCCGAGTATCTTAATTATCATTCACTTTTCTTTTAAATGACGCAACTAAAAATACAATAAAAGTTACATCCATTCAAACGTTCACATGGTGTCATAATTTCTTTTTAAAAAACGCCGCTCACCTAACAAAGATGTTTACTGTAAACATATAAACTGAATACTGAATTGTATTACTTAAAATGCTCTCTCCAACTGACTTTCTTTCCTGTTATAGATTTTTTTTCATTGATAGAGTCGCTGGAGTCACACGTACGCTCCACTCGCACGTGAGAATACCTGTTTACATGTCCTTGGTATTGTATTTAGTAGTTCAAAATCTGGCAGTATTATGGCCTGTTTTCCGATCTCTGTTAATGGGGCAGTAGGCTACATATTTCGCCGCCGCATCAATTATTTGCTGATAATCAATATAACATAAAAAAATAATGGAATAATGTAAGTACTTACTATTGAAAGAATAGGTCTCTTCATAAAAAATATATAATAATTCAATCAAAAACAAACAACCACCATCTGCTTGACTCGATGACCGATTCTTCAACTGTTGGTTAAAATTGTTTAGCAAAATAATTCATCTTTGAGCTTCATTTCCATCCTTGGTTAAATTTCATCTAGAGTTAAAATTAAACCAGTAGATGAGCAACTGGGCCCAGCTGGTTAAATTTTAACCCTCGGTTAAATTCCGTTCTTATTAAGGTTAAAATGAATCTTTTGTCAAACAATTTATCAAATTTGGAACTTTCAGCATGCTTTGAGGCTTGTTCAATATATTTCTGCAAGCCTTTTTTATATTTAAACCTGGGTTGAATTTAACCAACTGTTGAACAAATGGGCCCAGTGGCGTCATTTGGCAACATTGCTCCTTGGGTCCTTATTTGGTTTGTAATGCTGTTCTTTAACGTTTCACTTAAGAATCTTTCACTTATATGAAGACGTCAACAATACCGGAGAAGTGCGACAAATCTGGTGTATGCTCGGCAATTAGGCCTATAGTCATTGAGCAGTGAATATTCTTTCACGTGCTGACATCTGGGACTCAATAGAAGTAAATTAAGAGTTAAATGCAATTCTAATGCACCGTGTTTGTTTCGCGTTATTTGATTGGTAAGTGAAGTTGAAAACTTGCAGGGTATTCACGATTCACTGCTAGTTTTTAGATGGCGTCACATTTTGATTGTTGACATATTATAAAAACCTCATTGTAGTAGCCTACATGGTCATTTGGTCATGGTACATCTATGCGTCTGGGCAGTTTCTGACAAGATACAAGAGAATCAATGCTAAAATAATGTAAGGAGCATTAGAATGGGGTTACCATATGACTGTTTCTCAAAAACTGACAGGGTATCGTTGAATCCCCTGTCAGAAATGTCCGTTTTTCATTTCATTCATTTCTGACAGGGGTTTCGCCGATACCCTGTCAGTTTTTGTAAAACAATCACATGGTAACCAAAGGTTTTATGTATTTTCTCTTGAACGCATGACAGCACGATATTTAAGGTTTTGCCATCATTATTGTTTAAAAAACAGAGGTTATTCCATTTTTCTTATTATATAATCACCATTTAGAAGTAGGCTATTTCGTGGGTGAGCAATGTAAGTCCCCGTCCGTCATAAGTCCAAGATTCATAACTCGACTTAAAATAAGTCAACTGGTACGAATATAAGTTAGTATAGATTAATTGGACAACCATTTGACCCGTTCTTAATAAATGCATTCTTTTCACAAACCATGCATTCAAAATTCATTATAGGAAGACATACAATAACCAGGGGCATTTCCCACAAATAATCTTACGATCAAAATCACTCATAATCGTAAGTTAGCAATATTTCTATTGATCATATTTTGTACATTTTACGATAAAATTTACCAATTGGGATGAAATTTGATTTGCATAATTGACATATCAGATTGTGACTATATTCATTTAATCACATTTAGAATTTGTCAAATAATCAATAATAAAAATTCATACACTTACGACTACGAATGATATTAATCGTAAGATTCTTTGTGAAAAGGGCCCCAGTAAAGTAAAACAGAATGAAACCTAAAGGGAATCGACATTAGAACGAAGAGGGAGTGAGATCATGTGCTCCAGAAGAGGTTTCATCTCCTGCATGCTAGTTACACTTATCACTAAACTGTGTGGATCTGTGACCCGTTCATGAAGTCTGATATACATAAAGGCAGATCAATATTTGTACTAGCAGAGAAAAGGCTTGGATAACTATAGCAAAACAGACAAATGGACAGGAATCTGTAAGTCCCATACAACTTGTCGGTAGGAGCCCAAATTGCATAGTATTCCAATACCGATATATTACATTTTCACTTTTATTGACTGAATATGGAGTACAACACAAAACGTCAAACGTATTTCAAATGAAATCTTTGGTCTAAAGTAACTCAGAGAGTATGAAATGACTTGTGTATCTTAATGATTAAAAAACCAAACGAAGGAAACTTGTACAAGATGTAAAATGAATTAAGCTACGCAAAATACAGTCTAACCTGCCTTAGCGACCCACTGAATTTAACGTTTACCTGTCTTATGTGACCTAAATGAGTGGCTCCCAAAATGGGTTTTTCCTTTATAAATCACCTGAATTAAAAGACCACCTGGTATATGTGACCCTTTTTGCTCCATCCCTTAGACAGTCTCTTAAAACAGGTTCGACTGTAAATGTAAGAAAAAAGAACACCTTGCCAAAGTTTTGGGCTTAGCTTTAGTTTTTTCTTTAGATAAGAACTTTTATATTTTGGGAAAATGTCATTTTCAAATGTGCTTTTATCCATGATTATCTTGTGACATATAAAATTTTCGTGCAAAGAGGTTTTAACTTCCATGAGATAATATATCTATAAAATAAAAAACAATTGATACAGACTGGATAAGGGTTGTCGTATTGCTGTTTAATGTCCTACTCAAGAATCTTTCAATTATATGGAGACGTGATTGTGTGCCGGTGAAGGGCGACAAATTTTGTCTTTACTTGCCACTTATGGCCATAGAGCAGGGAGGGTTTTTAAATGTACCGACACCTACTGTGACACGGTACCTCGGTTTTAACTGTCTCATCCAAAAGACAGGGACAACCTTTATTGGGCTGGAACTCCCAACCTCTCGATTCAAAGACAAATGTGCTAACCACAAGGCCACAGCAGCCCTCAATTAGACACGGGTAATAAAATGTTAGTAAGACTTTATTAGCTGGTCTTGCTACGAAGATTTGCATTGACTTAAAGAAAAAATCAACAGAGGTTAACATATCACAGATACTTTATTCAGAGCAGAATATTTAGATATAAATCCAATATCTGGAGAATATTATAAGAGTTCAGTCAATTTCATAAATAAGTTCGATATCGCTCTATCAAAAACCACTTTTAATTTCTGGACGGAATAATTGTAAATCAAAACAAATTGTTGAATTATCTAAAAGAGTAGTGTTTGTATACATAAATTTCATAAATAAAGAACGAAATAAAGTTCACGGAAAGATAACAAAACCAACAATAAGAAAATGTTCTCATGCTCCTGGTAGACTGTAGCAAAAACTTCTGTTGATTTCATGTATCTCTTAATTTCTTGGGTATAGCCGGTGCTAAGCCGCAGTCTTTGTCGACTTGAGATTAAAGCCCCCGCCCGTGAACCGAGGGCCATCTGTTCTCTGGGGTTGTATAACAGGGGCACCAGCTTGAGCCAAGGCCCGCTCTCTTTCCCTGTAAAAAGAAAACAAAGAATTATTTCTTTACATGCTGTTAATTACAAATGTACAGTGTATCTAAATATTTGATACCAAATGGTAGGTATTCTCATTAGAAATGTAAAATTGATATAGGTAAATTTTACCATTTACCATTCGAAAGATATAGCCAAGATTGCTTTAAGTCCAACAGCAAGGTGAAGACCACAAGGTCAAAAAGGTCGGTGCCAACTAGAAAGTATTGCCATATGGAATACACTTTTGTAATACTTGTATGAAAATCCTATCCATTACCATAAAAAGATATGCCCTGTGGTTAAATTTTGCCGAAGAGACTTTCATGATAAACAGCAGACATTCAGACAAATCAAAACCTGTTAACCTCCAAGATATTAGATTGTGGGGTATATAATTTACGATTAAAACATTTTCAGATCGACAATACTACAATAAATTTCCTTCAATATGCTCATATACAACTAAACCGATGTATGCAAATTAGTGAGAAAGCAAATTGTCCGAAAAAACTCACTTCGTTTGCTGTTCTTTCTTCTTTTGCATGAAGTATTTCTTTTTGACTTCCTGTAATTCCCTCGCTATCCTCTCTATCTCGTACTTGTACTCATTGACTTGTGATTCGTACATGTTCAGTTCCGATGACATAGCCTGTGAAAAAAAATCACAAGTGAAAATAAACTCTTGTCAAGTCAATATAGCAAAATAATTCAATATTGACCTTCTGTTGGAAGATTTTAATGAAGCTTTTTACAATAGGTAGGAAGTGTCTAGATTAGTTTCTTTCCTGGTATCTGCTAATGCACCAATATTGATCTAAGCTAATGGAAAAATAAGTCAAAACCAATCACAATGAAAAGCAGTTCAATAGTTCAAAAACAATTACCTATTCAATACAATCAAAGTTATTCTTGAAATTGAAACGGATGAAATTAAAAAAATCTCGGTTCTGGTGATTTGATTTATTTTTCTAATACACAAATGAAGGACATAACCTCATAGTTGATCAATAAAAAATTCTTAAAAAAAAAGAATTGAATAGGTTGAACGAGGATTGTAAAATTTCCTTTTAAGTTTAATTAATAATTTCCACAACAGGTAGACCAAATAAATCTATAAAGAACAAAAACTCTGCATTTCAATACAATTTATTCCAAGCCAAAAGCAGACTGACCTAACTATAGATTTGTGTCCATGTTAGACTTTTTAGACATGCTTTCAATGAAGGATATGCAAGAATTAGTTTGTTTTGATGAAGCACTTTTTAAAACCAAAAGTTGAAGGGTTTTTCTCTTTATTTAGGGATACAATATTACTTGATATGAAAAATTATATTTTGCAACTATATATGAAATGATGTCATACGATCATGTGAAAAAGAGGGTTGAGAAAAAGGAGAGGAGGAGAAAAGTTTAATTAGATATGTCTTTTTTATACAAGATAACATTACAGTCTCTGTCTCTGAGTCAATAAGACATGGTTTTACTCTAACATCCTATACACCTGGAAACATTCACTTTCCTTTAATTCCATCTTTATAATGCAAAGTGAATTTAAGATAAAAGTAAACTATCCAATATATACAATTAAAGCATTAAAATGCATGTCATCCACGTGATTATAATGATTTAGTTAGGTAAAGAGCAAAAAATGACCACCATTTTGGGAACATGGTCCATGGTGTTGGAATTAGAGATTTGTGGGATTTTGACAATAAATTAGGATATTTACATGTAGTAATAAAATAACCTCTAATTATCAAAATAGATCCCTATTCAATACTTATTCTGATTGCTTATACTGATGAAACTTGCAATACCAATCTACCAGTTAACTAAACTTTTACTGTTCAGCAACACATTGCCCAAAATTTCTTTTGATGTTTATGATTGGGAATGTTTTGGGGTAAAAAGAAATGTGATTTGCTATTGGTAACCTAGCCTAATATTAGCTGTAAATTTGGCAGGAAAAAAAAGCCCTGAATCAGAAGTGAAAATCTATAAACAGTCACTATCTACATTGCACTGACAGTGGTACATGTATACCTTCATTTGTTTAGTCTTTTCCTTGAGTGTTTGTTGATATATAGTAAGCTGCTCCGCCACTTCTGGGCCAGGTTGTCTAGCCAGAATGTGTTTGAGCTCTAGATACAGTTTCTCTTTTTCTTGAATGAGCAGTTCTTTCTCCACGACTTCCTCCGTTTTGGATATCAGTCTCTTCTGTAGTGTATGAATCTTCTGTATCATCTCGTATGTGCTGGGATCACTTCCCTGAAAATTAAGGTCACAATCAAATCAGATGCTGCAAAAGTCAATTTTGAAGGTTTTTCTTTTTCTTTTTCAACGTCCAAGTCAGAATCTATTACACATATGTGATCCACAAAGGAGATTCTAGCAGGCTGAATGACATCATAGAAAATGTTCCGATAAAAGTTTAAAGAAATTTATTTGTAAATATATTGAGATTTAGCAGTGTTGCTTGTCTTTCTTTTCAAAGACACCCAAGATATATGTATATAAACCTCTTAAATATATGTAAGTTCATAATGTGTAGAGCAAATAAAAAGAAAATAATCCCTTTGGTTTTGTATTGCTGTTGCACTGGGATTATAATATTGGCCCTTGTTATACATATATATTTTTATAATCCTCAGGTTATATTCTATGCTTACCTCCAGTTTTCTCCACCTGTGTATATTCATTGGATTTTCAAGCTCCTCCTCCAATGCCTTGCAGCGTGTTCTTTCTCTCAGAAGTTCTCTCTGAATGTGGTACACCTCCAATCTAAAAATAGATGATGATATAATGTTAAGTACAAATATGGCCAATAGTAAGTATGCATATCTATTCTATTACACACAAAGGTTGGCATCATAAAATTTGAGAATTCTGTCTGAGAATATACTCCACTCTAGCTAACGCTGATTTCTGATTGACTAAAACGCTGGAGTAGAGAACATACTCAGACTTAAATTCTTAAGTCCTATGATATCCAGCCTTGATGTTGTTATCTTGACTTTATTCTTTACTTAAAACTTTTTTAAGTTATATAGGACAGTAATACATAGACATAATAGGAATCATGCCCATGCAAGAAACATTCATAAGATTAGAATTAACCCATTTCTAGTAAGTCAAAGATTTAGGCAACCTCGAGTATATTCATTTCTCCTGTGTTCTGGTTTATTTTTTATCCCTGAAGGTTGTTCAAAAATCTTGAAAGAAAAGAAAATTAAAACCTCTCATAGGCAGACTGCTGTTCAACAAGTTACGCCAAAAAGTAAAAAATAAAAATCTGTGTCATACCTGAGGTCCTTGACATTAGCAACTCTCTTCTCCAATATGGCATTAGCACGTCTCAACTTCTTGATTTCAAGCTTAAGGACCCTGATGTCCTCCAGTCTCTGGTTATACTGAATCTCTCCTTTATTGAGGGTAGACTGCTGAATTTTGATCTTCTCATACAGAAGGGCCAATTCATCATTACGTCTGACGAGCTGTGTTCCCAATATGTCACGCTCACTGATCACCTGTCAAGAGGAAAAGAACCGTGTCATTTCTTGAGATTATCCAGGGGCAATTTACATCCAAACATGAAATGTATTTGTTATTTTGATTTGAAAAATGTAGATGCAGATCCATGTACTTGCACATGGGCCTATCTACAATTGTGATACAATGTTTGGTGCAAGATTTACAGCATTACAGCTTTGATAAAAACCTGGATGAATAAATTAAAGTATCTGTATCTTTTTTTATACATGTTTTGAAAATATGCACACAGGTCTTAATTTTAAATTTTCAGATTTTGATCAGTTGAGTAAAAGGTGGCAAATGAGGGACAATGAAACAAATTTCAGAGTTTTTATCAGGTAGACAGGTAACACCTACACAATACAAGTATCATGCATCTTGTATTCATACACACCTGGTCAAGCTCTTTCTTCTGCCTAACTCTTTCAGCGTCAGCTTCAGCGATGATCTTCAGCAACTTCCTTTCTTCTGCTTCCTGTGCTTCAATATAAGCTTTGCTTTCTTGTGCTTGCTGTTTGAGCCTGTTCAGCTCAGCTCTCAGATTCTCTTTGTCTTTCTCCACCCTCTGGTGCTCGAAATGTTCTTTCATCAGAGCGGACTCCTTAGCTTGAATCTCTTCTTTAAGTTGATCAATTTGATGATTCATGATTTTCAATTTTCTCTTCATCTCTGTAATTTCATCCTTTATAAAGAAAAGAAAATAGTCATAATGTTAATCTACAATGTAGCTTTTTCCAAAACAAAAAGTTCATTACCATAAAGAACTCTCATGAATATTTAGTATTTAACCTTTTCAACCCCACAAACTGAAATAGACTGGTCTAAGACAATAGAAAAGAGTGTGCCATTCTGATACTTGGGGTAAATGAAAGGGTTAAAGAATTTTTAGAGCTTTTCACATTAAAGATGAATGTAAGACCAGTAGCAATGCTAGGTGAAAGAGAAATGAGTCTCCCAAATATCATCGCAACATAAACAAAATGAGTCTGTCATATCATATAACTATACACTACTATCACAATACAGTATTTGAAAGATTTACGGATTAAGTATTCATGCAATTAAAATATGAAAATTTAACTGAATGACAATTTTTGCAATACAATAGGGAAGAATTGTCATTCTTGCTTAAGTTAATGGTGTCCCTAGCTTACCTGGGATTCAATCAGATTTTTGCTGTACAGATTTCTGTCACTTCTGACAGCTTCGTACAGGTTCTGTTGTTGCCTCAGTTTGGTGTCGGCCTCAGCAATCTTCTTCTTGTAATCAAATATCTGCATCTCCCTCACTTTGACATCTTCCATATGTTGTAAGACCTACAAAATTATAAGATAAACAAATTAGTCTAGATAGTTCATTCTTAAAATCCTGTTATAATTTTTTACATTATGTCTTGAAAATTTATAAAAAAAATTCTTGGAGAACTAACCTAGATGGTATGATATCAAAATCTAAATATCAAAATGCTTAACATGAAGTCTTAAAAGATTTTACATCCAAAATTTAAGTTAAAAAATATTCATAATGAAGCATTAGATTAATATTTTATCTATCAATTCTGTCAAACTGGAATACAGAGCATACATATATTTTCTAAAATCACTTTTTTTGCAAAAGAATACAAAAAGAAGATATGGATTAGTGAAAAAGTAACGTTTGTAGAAATCATATCTAAAATTTCAATGAAAAGACTTCAAGCATCACAAACATTAGGATCCAACAAATTTTTACATTGTTGAACTTAACAATGAGTTCTGTCTAAGCATAGTTTTTGGTAATGTTTGGTAAAAGTTAAATTTTTATCAGTTAACACAAAGTTACCTAGCTACAGTTGAATATTTTAGCTTATTACTAGAGGCTAATTTAAAGTGATTTTAACTATACATTGTACAACTGGGTCTTTACTTTCTATTTTTACGAAGTTTTTACATGAATTACTTACCCTCTGTGTAAGGTCGCTGGCTTCATTGATGTATCTATCACGCTCTTTCTCAAGTTGGTAAATAATCTTACGCTGCTTCTGTGCTTCTTCACGGTAGTTCTGAATATCCTGTTCTAGAGTTTTCTTAGACTGCTCGTGAAGTCTGACCAGGTGGATCTGCTTCTGGGTGGCACTGGCAGCCTTCAGCATACTCTGTGTTGAAAGAAATGGAACAGATATAGGTAAAAGAAATTTAAGATTCAAACTATAAAAGAAAAATTTACAATAGTTCCAAGTGTTTTGGAAGTGCAAACAAAATTTTGAGAGTACTTTATTTTTTCCCAAACTTTTCCTGATGTAAGTGATTGAGGGTCTTAGAACTTGATCACTCTTCACTCATATTGTATCTGAAAAGGATACAGTGGCTAACATAATCAGTATGACATTGTTATTCTAAAGAAAATCAAACAGAACCAAAATGTACTTGTACATTTTAAACAAATGTAAGTCAAATATAATACATCCTAGGCCTGGTTTGTGAAAGAAAAAGTTGAAAAGGATGGAAGACAGAGAAGAAGCAAGGAAAAAGGAATGGAAATTTTTTTGCAAATCTATTTGGAAGTATATGAGTGTATTTTTTACCTTTTGAAGGATATCCCTCTCTCTGGTTCGGTCATCAATGGTCTTCTTGTCCAGCTCAGCCTGCTTTTTAGCAGCTTCAAGTTCTGTAACAAGAATGGAACTGTATCATGTACTGTTTACAAACCAAGCACAGTCATCAGACAAGCTTACATCTGATCAAATATTGAGTTAAGAATGTCGGACTTAAAAATACAATTTTTGAGTTTTAGGTAACACATATGTTTTTGTACGTTTACTATAGAACACTATCACTTGTTTGTTGCCAATAAAACCAGAGGACAGGACAGGAAAAGCTAGCTGCATTCTGTTGAGTGGGCTTAAACCCATAACATCATCATCTGTTATGGAATGTGCTAAAGTGAAGCCACAAAGGTCCTTCATAACAAGCATAAAACAAGATGTGTTTGAGAAACACTATGCCCCCGAGTGGTAAGCCATTTGTGAAGGCTAAGAAAATCAATTAAATGGCACTTTTTAAATGTCTTGTTATTAGGGATACATGTGCCAAATATGAAAGCAATGTGTCAGAAG
>JACSZP010009246.1:0-28944 GCA_016161895.1 Pinna nobilis | reverse complement strand
TATAAAATAGAACATTGAACACTCTTTTCACTCGCGGCTTTTTGCTAACGTTTCCTTCAAAAAATATATTCTACGTTTAGAAATGTGTCCAAGTGGATTAGTTGCTACTGCTCTTGCTGTTCACCAAGGCGCCCCGGGTTCGATCACTAGATCTGCTGGGGAAATGTGAAGTGGCATGGTGGTCGCAGACTTGGACACGTGGGTTTTCTCCGGGAACTCCGGTTTCCTACCACATAAGTACCTCCGCATGCCGAGATCAGAGCCGGCGAGAGGCATTAATCATTGTAATTAATCTGTTGCCTTTTTACGGTAAAAACAACATTTGAAAGTGGTCGGTTTAAATTCATAAAAAAATTGATTATAACACAAAGCGTATAAATTTCACACATCTAGAATATCATTGTCACATTGCAAAAATCTAATCTGATTGTAAATGTGTCAATGACCGTTTTTTTCATGTATAGAAAATGAAATCCAGAATTCATGTCGAGACTTTTTTTTCAAAACCTAGATACAAAATGATTTTGCTTTCTTTGTCAGAGAATTTTATTTATAATTTTCATATAACTTCTTCTTTTCAGAATTTTGATTTCTTTAAGATAAGAGTACATTGCCTTTATCGTAAGATAGTTTAGTATCGTATATGATACGATCGAAAAAGGAAAAATTTGAGAAAATAAACAATGATTCTCAATAGGACTTATGGAATTACACATTTAACTTACATTTCTTTTGTATTTTTTATATTGTAGATGACTTCGGGGACACGATACGTGCATAGGATTATTCGGAAATGAAGCTGTGAAAATTATCCAATTTATGTCCATTTAAGTCTCATAGTTAGAGTGATTTCATAAGTTTTTGAAAACAATTCCATTTGCTTCAATATTAATATCATAATTGCTGAAATTTGAAACGTTATACGGCAACATATTAAATTTGAGAAGTGAAAAAAGCAAAAACGAATTCTTTTTTGGTAATGAGATACGTATGGCTTTCATAATTATTTTCTGATCGTTTCAGTGTTTTTGTCTGACCTTCAGATCGGTTTTAAACCTGGGAAAATCTTACATTAGTATTTTCCCAGTTGTACGCTGATTTCGTTTCGGAAATTGTCCTTATTCCAGGACAAATATTGAAATGCATCGAGGACGCTTATCATTCGTTCGCTTATAGATACACATATGAATGATTCTTGAAGTATGCCGACGTGCTTCACCTATTCATTTGATATTTCTGATTGTTGTGGCACGCTACCCTGTGGACACCGAATATTAACGAACACCTGGTCCAATCGAATCGGGGTTAACATTTGTTCTTTACAATGAGACCGTAAATATTTTGCATCAGTTTACGTTCTTATTGGGATATGACTTAGAAGCAAAACGGAAGATGGACTCCTGATTAGTTCTCTACCTTATTGCCTACGACGTTTTAGACAAGCACGTTATACCATTCGTGTCCGCTACATATCAATATAACGAGACGTTATAATGAGTCAATTACGACAGGTTTTACATTATATCAATACCTTATAAAGTAGATCCTGATGTCTCTCCTAGCTTATATTTTCATTATGAAGGTTTTAATGACATATATCACCACATAAAACGATTGGTCGTACTTATATTGACCGGGAGTATAAACGATTACCTTGTACACAACAGGCCATGCTTTTCTATCAAAGAATATATTATCAAGTAATGATGATATATATTGTTTTACATATATTAATATCAATGAAGATTTCCAGACGTTGAGCAGCACCTGCAAATGGAGTTTACATCTCTCAGTTGATGAGATATATCAAAGCACGTGTTTCCTACCAGGATTTCCTTGATAGAGGGTTGCTGCTGAAAAAGTAGCTACTTAAGCAAATGTTCCTTATGTTGAGATTGAAAGCATCTCTTCGAAATTTTGCCGGTCATCACCATGACCTGGTTGACCATATTTATGGAATATCAATTTTACAGATGATAAGAATGTTCTTCTTGTCATACACATAATCCCGTCTTTATTTCACCGTTTAAGATATTTTCCCGGATTTGAAATATAGGTGACACGGCGGATGCCCTGTCTGGGCAGGAGTTGCTTACCCTTCCAGAGCCCCGATGTTTGGTGGGTTCCGTATTACTCTTTTTTAAGTTTTTAGTGTTGTGTTGATTACTGCTTGTATCTCTTTCATATTTGGCGATGGTGTTGTCTGTAGTGGTGTTTTTTTAAACCTTGAATGCCCCTTCGTATCGTCTTCGTTTTAAATTTACATGTATATCATCGCCCATTGAATCAGAACTTGATATACATGCAAACCTATTGAAGGAAAATATTCTCGTTCCTCAAAAGCTATGTTCACCTTATCCAGCCAATGACATTTCAATTTCCATTTCAGTATTCATATCTTGCTTCACGGCATTTTTTTCATCTGAGAACCAAACATCTTGCCGATGCAGTACTTGCAAATGGCTACGTTGATGTACGTTCAATATAGTCGGAATGGGAAAAAAATGATGGCCTTTTGCAATTCATCACATTAAGTCTCCACCTCTAAGTTGAAATTTGGTAAATGATCACCTGTAATTCGATCATATACAGTGAAATAACTTACTACCTTTTCATCAAGCTTTTTTGTTTTTTCTCTACTCGAGATCCAAGTCAAGCGTAACATGTCTAAAGGTGCGAACATTTTCTTTAATTTTCACTTTTCATCAAACCAAGTACAAGTATGGTGTGGTATGGTATGGTATGTTATGGTATGGTATGGTGTGGTATGGTATTATTGTTAAACGTCGCACTCAAGAATATTTCACTCATATGGAGACGTCACCGTGTGCCGGTGAAGGGCTACAAATTTTGCTCGACACTGCTGGCCGTAGAACAGGGAGGGTTCTTTAACATGCCAACACCTACTGTGACACAGGGTCTAGGTTTTTACTGTCTCATCCGAAATACAGGGACAGCCAACCGCGGATTGGCGCTACGCGGCTTGAACCTGGTGGATATTTCAATTCGCAGTCGAACAGGCTAACCACTCGGCTCGAAGGCCCTTCATTTATTAAGCAATACTGTGACCTACAACAACAACTTGTGTATAAGTAGCGGTAATTCTGAATCAATTAAATCAAATCCGAAGTACCAGGAAAAAGTCAATGTTTTCTGCCGTTTCTATAAAAGTATATAGAAATCCCAAATACCAAGGCATGAACCACCAGAACAATCAGGACACAATATACAGATTTGTTGATTAATGGGCGAGTGCAGATCTCTGAAAACCCAGAGGTGGGATCAGGTACCATGGAGAAGTAAGCTTCCCTTTGTGATCGGTCACATCCGCCTCCAGTCAAAATAGGTTGCATATTTCAGTCAAAGATTGAACAGAAAAATCAAAAGGAGAAAACCAATAGAAATGTATAAGATAAAATTCATTAACCCAACTAGCATGAACCTATTATAGATCTGACGTTCAAACTGTATGTTTTTGTTTGTGTTTTTTGTTGTTGTTTTTTTTTTTCCTTTTATGTGTGTGTGTGGTGTAATTGTTTGCAAGTTTTTTATAAAATTATAGCTCAAACATTTTTCTAATCATTTGTAATACTGTTCTAAGGGTAAGTTAATTATATATTTTTTTAAAAATTCGCCGAGGTTGTACTAGACTAATTACTACAAGATATGCCCACGTGTAGCAGCGACTGCGATGACAAAAATTATGAACGTAAATACCCTTACTTAGGGAATCCCCCCATTTACATGTACGCGTAGCTGTGCACAACCTCTCTAATTCCATAAAGCACCAATATAGAAATACATCATTGGTACCTAGCGTACTGGATACTTTACTTCTTCCGGACATAATAACTGCTCTTCCTCCAAGTCTATAAGGTCTATTCTACTTAAATACTAATATCTAGATTCTTATTGCAAAATAAGTCAATATTGACTGACAGAAATATTTGTCACTTTGACTTCATACCTCATGTATTGCTTGTTGAATACAGAAAAAACAGGATTATTAATCTTCATATGGACAGCAATATACTTGTCTTTTGGGATATATGTATCTATTCGCATACCCTTGATGCTTTTTGAACCTGATTTGATTCTGATTTCCGTGGAATACTTTTTTCAGAGCGCCCTCAAATAATTACAAATAATAATAATTAATTATTTGCATTCAGTATTGGGAATCTTGCTGCAGAAATATATGAACATCAAAGATACAATAGTATTAATAACAAAAAAAATCAGGGGACAATACACAATTTCAGGGAATATTTGACAACCACGGACCCCTGAAAATATAGAGGTGGGATAAGGTACCATGGAAACCCTGTGTAAATAATGAACCAATCATTAATTTGTTTTTAATGGAGGTGGTCTCATAATTGTGGTTGTATGTGAGCAAATTTCAACTATATTTTGATAAATGAACGACTTCTAATCATTTCAAAACGTATATCAATCTTCAAAGTCTCAACTTGTCATTCCAGTTAGAACTCAAACGATTAGCGTATTATGAGAGCAAACATAAATGACCTATGGCATTTTCACGAGGAAGATTAACGTCAAGCAATTAAGCGTTTTAATGCAATAAATGTTCAAAATCAATAAGTTTTAACTATCACAATCAAATAAGTGAACAGTTTAAAGCTAAACAAAAGATCTATGACCTCTTTGTTCCTAAGTATTTTCCTTTTTTGTTAATTCTTTACAATGGAATTTCCATATGGTTTTTATAAAATTACGAATACTAATAAATAATGCAAAATCTATAGAACTCTGGGAGTTTCACAAGAAGAAACAGTCACCCCTCTCCACGCCTGCTATAACAAACAATTAAAGGTAATAGAATTAAGATCAATCACTCATTTTTGATTACCTTCAAAGAATTTACATAATGAACAAATTCTTTACTTGAGAGGTACTTTATGCCGACTTTGAAATATTGTGAATCCAGAAATTTTCGCGGAACGTTCTTTTGGCGAATATTTGTGATAAATTATTCGCGATACTATAGTTTTGCGCGCCTGCATTTGATAGTTTATATTGTTTGATGCATGTTGAAATCAGGTTAGTACATTCAGCGAAGACTTTATTTTCGCGAGTGTGTGCTGTCGCGTAAATTCGCAAAAATAAAATTCTCGAAAATAAAACTGGCTTTAAAGTACGAAGCACGATCCTATTATTTTATATGATTGTAATGTTCTAGTTCTCATGACTCATGACCACTACGTTTATCAACTATAGACAGCGAAGGTTCGAACCTCGCAGCATTTTTTGTTTGCTATAAGAGAATGTTTTGCTGGCTTAAGTGTGTGTGGTAGCAGGTCTCTCCGCGGTTATAAATGTAAACGAGTTTTGTCCTCAACCAAGTTAATTATGTTTCGGAGATGTTGTCGAATGTGCAGTAAAACCCCTAAACACATTTATCTTTATCTTTTCCTACAAAATGAATTCAAATTCGTTATACTAGAAATCCTAATTCTAATAATTATTACAAGTTGAGAATAATAAAGTTCTAGAAACAAAAAATGCAAAACACAAACAGAGTGGGACCAGGTGTCGGGAAAGTCAGAGTCTCATGCTGGAAGCCACAATCGTAGCAAATGGTCAAGAGAACTTTACCAGTTCAGTAAATTGTCGATCTCTGTTGAAAGTGTCTTAATGCTGTTTATTAAAGGTAGTCATTGGTCGTGGTTTTGTAGATTTTCGCAATAAAAGAACCTTCCAAGATGAACAAAACTTTGTATGTGCTGAAATAAGGAGCGTATTGAAGATCGCGTTTAGATTAGACTGTCTATTTAGCTTAGCACGAAGTTAAAGGATAGTGCAAAGTTCCTATCATTATTTCTTATAAGCCCCTATAAGAAGTCATACGAATAAGTCACCAAGAATATGCGTGCAGTTCGTAGACTTCGAAATGTCGACAGGTGTTGAAAAAATCCGCCCATCGAACATTTTCAGAGAACTGTTTTTTCATAAGGTATACCTCATCCTTGCCAAGAACGATATATTTGTAGTTGTGTTCGCAATTCTTTTTTACAAAACAAAGCTGAACTAATTATTTTACTTCATTATAAGTTTAGAATGGGAAAGAGTTGTAAAGAGAGTTAAAAGTAAAACGTTTTTATGCTCTTATATGAAAAGAGGGAGCTAGATTGTATGTACTCCATAAGATCTTTACAGGTCCTTCTCAAAGAGTCCTCATTTCACTCACACAATCCCTTGAGTAGCGCAATAATTTCAAAGCCAATTTTTAATTGTTGACAAAACAGATGTTAATAGCTTGGGAAGAGGTTTTATGAAACATTTGGCATGCTCTGCAATATACCGTTGTTTCTAAGAACGCTAATGTACTTTGGGAATCCAGTAGATGAAAGGGATATCAAGTTCATCTTTTGTTTGGATATAGAAAGTGTTTCCGGGATATTTCTAAGGTTGCCAAGCAAATTATCAATGCCAAATTCCCTTCATAAGTAGTTATTATAATGTATTGCGATTTGCCTATAAAACGATATTGTCACGCACAACAACATATTTGCCATGAAGGTAAGATAGGTGTTTGGCAACATTAGGTTCTTTAAAGTAAGATGTTGCATGTGTACGCGTTCACACCCTGGAGGTTTCTAGTTCCAGATTGTACTAAATGCCTCAATGACTTCACCCATTTCGAAATAGTATGAATTCACATTCTCTTTTACGCGGTTTGTCCATTTTCTGGCATAATCCTCGACAGAATCAATAAGAAATTTTAAATTGTGTTTCAAGCTATGAATTCAGGCTCATGATATTTCGGTACTATTGCTAATATATTCCCTAGAGGTATGGTTTTCATACAAGATTGGGGAACTGGAGTATCTACAGTCGGGAAGGCTTTACTTGTGGTCGTCTGTTACGTCAAAAGTAGGGCTATTATTTTGAATTGAAAAATTAGCATTATATGACTTATTATTTCACCATCGTCAACTTCCCATATTTATTTAGCAATATTTCTTCCTTACCTTCATAAAGTCAATGTCTTTCAAGTTATTCGGTACGGTACGCAAACGCTTTTTCAACGAATGATTAGTTTTGAAATCGGAATGGTAACTGTCAAACACGTTGATGTTACAGCGGTCAAATGCAACTTTTCGTAAGTTACACGGTCAGTACAATGGTCTGGTTTGCCGATACGGGCTGTCATTGGGGCGAATGCTGTCTGACGTGTTTCATATCGGTTGTTATACCGTTCTTTACATACTGATTTTGACTACGGATTACAACGTTTACCTGATCAAGACAGGGCTCACGGCGGTTGTGACCTGTCAACATGGGACGCTTACTCCTCCTAGACACCTGATCCCTCTTCTGCTGTGTCCAACTCTTAATATTTGTCTTCCTTATATGGGAATTATGAGATCGATCAATATTCGTTAACTTACCTTTTTCCCTAAAAGGGCGACAGAGAAAGACAGTCCTACGAAAATTTTTGGTTGGTATGTTATTACCAAGTGTGCTTGAGAGGATCGTTATAAGAAAATAATAATTTACCTTGTGCTGTTGTACTGTACTTTTTAGTGACCCGCGAATGATGTCATGTTGTGCATTTCGATGCTACGTTATTATTTGTTTTGTATTAATTCAGTATCGGTTACTGATTGGTTTGCTCAGCACCTATCCGTAATTTCATGTCCAAAAACATTACATTTCTGTTAATAATATTCGTACTCAAGTGGGTGGTAAACTATGTTTTTCCATTAGGTTTATTTGAAATGTAATTCGAATCTCATGTCCCAAGTTTAATAAATGCAAATCAAACATACCATTGATCAATGAACATTTTAAGTCATCGTTGTGGCAATATTTTTCAAATTGAAATTTAACTCAGATGACATTAATATTAGCTATTAGATTACTGTAATCACTTTCAAAGGGTTTACCACTGCAAATCAATAATTCATTATTATGTTTTTTACGATTTATTATTGGTACCAATTCTTGGCGATAATTGGACGATGCAAAATTAAAGTGAAAATTGAACAGCTTAAAAGAAAAGCATCAAAGAACAGGGTCTTTCAAGTTGGATTTCTCAAAGTGTGTCGAAGTACCTAAAGATGGTAATGGCCACAAAACAGTCTTCTGTCGGACAAAGGGGCAATGTTTATTGAAGATAAACCTTAGATTAACATCTGTAGGGAACAAGTGCCGTTACATTTACATATCCGCGAACAACATCTGGCTCCTTCATTAGTGCAAACAATGTCTTAACAAATGATATATCACATCAATCTGGTATAACTGAATTATAAGTACTCTTACAATAAACCAAAATAATTATAAAATGTGAAAAAACGAGAATGCCAATTTCACCTGGTCATCTATACGTTTATTACTACTCCAAATCATAACATAAGGATGTGGTCAATGTCGGGGTCACATTTTCAGCGGGTTTGCAAGAAATTCCAGGTATCAGTAGGTATATCGTCTATTGTAAAAGAAATACACCAGCTACATTTATTCTAAAAATGTAAGTTACGACACATTTCACTTGATTAGGGATAAGGGGTTTACCCGGTACCTTCTTATACAATATTATGCGGAAGGGGCTCCGCCTACACTGCGGGCGATAAGAGATACTTTATGAGAACGTTGAGACAAGCCAACCCCCGCCTTATGTGCAGAATCTATGACTGCAAAGCAAAAATAAAAGAATATGAATCTGAGTACCCGTTGCTTCTCTCGACATCGTATTGGACATAGATCCCTCATTATCTTACCAATAAAGCCGGTGACAGTGCGTCGGTACGTATAGCGTACGTGATGTTACACTTCGTCAGCACGAAAATGGTTGATTAACAAAAGGATTTATCGTTAATGCAAAAGGTATGGGAAACAACAATGAACAACTTATGGGCCCTTCAATGTAGCATAGAAATTGGAAAATCGTCCATTGTCGTCGTGAGCATTAATATCCTTGTTTTTAAAGGGTATCTATTCCTTAACGAGATGATCTATTCATTTGAAGTGTAAGTTAAATTTTGCATTAAGACTTAGAATTACATGAAACCAGATATTATTTCGAAATAAAAGTGTGTAAAGTTTGCAGTAGTTTACCCTTGTTGGTTCGAAATAAGCATATAATAGTCTAAAGTATTTAAATATGGATCTATGTAAAAGCTAATTATTTAAATTGATGTTCTTTCTTTCCTCTCAAAATAAAACTTCAGATGAAGTAGTAAAAAATATTATGTTTTGGTTTGTGTATCTTTTATGTACCGAGATCGACTTGGAAAATAGACATAGTTTATTCTTTCTAAAATACTATCACTTTATCACAAAGAGCTAATGATACGTATATTCTAGGGACTTAACTTCACATTCATTGAACGTTTAAAAATGTTATCATTATCAACTAATGGCTTACGCCGATGAATATCGAAAACAAACATGATATTTCTCTTACGAAAAATATGTCATTCTCTTGGAGGTGTGGTACTAAAAGGGGAGATAACTATACTATAAACGGGAAAACAGGAATAGAACAGCCCAGATAGGGCTTTAAGAAGAATATAGCGAACAGTCAGTATGATAGTCTAAAATTAAAAATTAAACAAGAGAAAGTCATGGTATTATATTAAAGATCAAGTACTAGGTGATGAAGAATTATATGTAAATGTTAAACCATTTTAGCTACTGAGTAATGAACACAATGAGTCTCTAAGGACAGTTCACAGATAAGGTGCGTATCGTAATGTATCATTTAAATTATATTCTAACAGTGATGGTCAAACCATTATTAGTTTTATCTAACCTGTTTATAATCTGTATTTAATCTGTTAATATCAATATAATATTTTAATGTAATCTGTTTAATATTTTGAAAATATAGAGCGGATCAGTTCAACAATTCCTTTCAGAAATGAACTAAGAAGAACTAATGTGAATGTGGGAGTGTAATTTACATTTTCATCGACTGATTCTGTTCAACCATTATGACATTTATTTCCACTTTTTCATATCTCTTATTTGCTTATGTACATTCAGTTATGTTCCTTATTATATCGATTTAACTTTAAAAACTAAGGACCATTATGGATGAATTCTTATATTGATATATCTATCTAATATAAATGTAATCAGATACTCAAAGACAAATATAAAAAGTTGGCAGTATTTTATGAACAATTAAAAATCTGTATCATTAAAATTGTACGATTTTCCGTTAGTCAATTTTATCTTGAGAAACGTGAGATCTAGCAAGTGATTTAGAAATAGTACAAAGTCATAAATATTATTGCCAGCTCTGGTGTTGTGTGCGTCCCTGAGCAGGCCGTAAATCTTACTTAATAATTAGTCTAATGTAGCTGTAAAGGCATTTCAATATTGAGTAACATTAGGCGGCATTTCAGACGCAAGATTTTACAAACACGAAAACATTTATAATTACATCGATAATAATGGAGAGGCAAACGGAAAGACACGAAGAGAAAGAAGAAGGAAAACGGAGATGATTACTACACGTATAAGAGAATTTTTGTTATAAATGCGGATATGACGTCATTTTACAAACGGAAAGATAAGGTTTTTTGTTACATACGTTTTCACAGTTTGATAGTCCTAATTATCAACGTCTTTTTAATTGTGTGCGAGGAATTTATTGCAAAGCGCGTAAAAAGTATACCATACAATGAATAAACTGTGAATAATACAAACACAAGCACACATAGTTGTGTGTTTTATACAAATGTCAAGTTGTAAATAAAAAGAAGTTGGAAATATCACTTTTCCTTTTGCATCATTCGGTAGGCACTGTCGCTTGTCCGCTCGATATATACATACAGTGGAACCAGCTCACATTGAATCCATGTATATCGAAATTCCGCTTAACTTGAAATGATTTTTAGTTCACTGTCAAATCACTTTGTTGCTCTCTTATCCCAGCTATTCTGTAAACCCTATTTATTTGAAAGAACTCATTTATCCCCCTTAGATTTTAATATGAAACGGGTTCAAATGTATATACATACACGTATTTAAATATATGAGAAAAACAGAGCCGTAAACAAGTATATAAATACCACATACTATACATAAATAATCATATGTCTTACCGTGCTCTTCAGCTGATGATCACTGCGATGTCTTTGTTACTGCAGTCGCAGCACAACTGCAGAGGAAAATGTCATAGAGGAAATATTGCAGATATCAATAGAAATCAATAAAGAAAGGAAGGTTGTAGGCCGTATCGTTAGAATGACAAGTCACGGTAATGATCGAATTTTAGCTCATACCCCAAAACAATTAACTTCATAAAAAGTGTCTGACCAATGTGATTAAGGTAGTTAAGCTCATATTTCATATTGAGAATGTGGCAGTAAGCGATAAGAAACATTGAATCCTGGCCAACTGCACAGAAAGTAAATACCGTTCCGTTACGGAAAAATTGATTTATTACTTAACAAATTGATAATTCAGTGTTAACGTATCACCTTGATGCACGCACGATAACTTAACCATGTTTCCAAGGTATTCCGATAACGCATGGTCTCGTATGTGGACGTTCGATATCCGAATATAGATCAGAACAAACGGAAATTGAAATATGATAAATACAGAAACCAATGTATCAATCGTAAGAATAACCAATATAAGAAGTTGTTGAATATTGGACAAAGATGGACCTTCGAAAACGAAGAGAAGGAATCATGTGTCTTGGAAGAGTAAGGTCTACATGCTGAAACAAATAGGAAATTGATGTCCGTTCACTAAGTGTTAAGAACTGCTAGCGTAAGGTACAAGTCGTTTGATGAGATAAATCTCCTTGTTTCCGTGCCATTTGTTGTAAAATGGGTGAAATAGAAGATACCAAGGGACATTCCAAATAGAATAAGTCAACGACAGATAAAATCGTGGCCAAAACAAAAAGGAGGCAAAATTACAAACAGAAATACACAAAGGGGGCGAGTTCAGGTGCTCCGGAAGGGTAAGCAACTCCTGCTCCACGCGTGACGCCCGTCGTGCCACACATTTTCGAATACAAGAATAAGTCATAATCGGTGATGATCATTGTAACTTTGGCGCTGTAAGGCTCAATTCTACAGCGAGTGTCTTTGAATCAAACATTTCTCTGTTTTCGTGTTTCAGGGACATCTTTATAAGAATGATTTTTTTAGCGTTTAACAATATAAGGCAGATACTGAGTAGCACACTTACTACCCTTAGAGTTTAAAAGGTGCAGCTATTTTAACATAGTTTCTATGCCATCGCGATGCTTTCTCTGTTGTTTTGAGTTAATGGTATTTCGCCGGCTACTGACATTACTTTTGATGTTTTATATAGTTTCTGGATTATATTCTATAGTCTTCCAGAATGAATTAGACATTTTCTCTTTATACACGTATGCACCGGGCGTTGATCCGCGTCAAATCAATTGTAAGTGAACCTAAGCACCCAATGGTTCACATTGGACTGACATTTTCTTTTTTCAGTAAAAACATGAGTTACAATATATCAGTTGGTGTAAACATATTATGGATCCCTGGTTTTATCAATGATCCTATGTGCTTGGTATTTGGAGTCTTTCACTGTCGGCTTCTTTATGTAAGTAAAAAGAAGTCTCAAGAGGTGCCTTAGATAAAACTACAGCAAAACATTTAACTGTACACTTAACATTAAGACCAGTCGTCAGATGTTATTCGTGAAGTTCTTTACGTATGAATAACTAGCCAAAATAACTATAATTCAAATACTGCTAATGAACTGTTTGTTGAAATACTCAATTCCTACAGTGCATCATGGTAAAGTGCACGTCTCTTGGGGACGATTGTTCGAGTCTTGTTGGTTCTAGGTCCTAGGGGTTGTAGGCACCTTATAATATCATCAGAAACCCTTCACATGCACTTTGTGATATCATCATATGTTTGACGTATTTTGAAGTTAAACTTCGTATTGAAGTTACATGACAATAACAGCAAAGGCCAGCCAAAAAGTATAGCTTTTCAGCCCGCCATCGATAGATGAGACAAAGGGTTTGTAGTCATACTCATGTGATTTGTGTTCTTTGGTGTATTATTGGTATTTGACTTCTTGATATTTCATTATTTGAAGATCTATTCCTCGATACATAGATGCATACTATAAAATGAAAAATATCGTTGTAGATTGTAGGTACTAAACAAGGCATATTCAATTAACAAAATCCATAAAACGGAAGGACATAAAACCAGAAAAATCAAACAGAGTGAAAGTCTAAAAACAACATTTGGAGAGTTGATTTCGGAAAAAATAATGAGATCAGGTACCCATGAGAAATTATTTTCCATTGGACAATTACAGAATGTATGACAAAAAAGCGAACTCTTGCAATTGAGAAGTGGGGTCAGTTTGGTCATATTCGTGGGGGAAATTGAAAAGTGGGAAGGGGGGAAATGCAAAACAGATTTAATTCAACATGTATAACATAACACATGTACTCTGGAACATGACAGTCATAAATGAAACGAAAATTTTGTGTCCATTTCCAGACATCTGGTCCAATCCCGTTATACATTTCCTTCCAGACACCTTGTCCCATTTCATAAGGCTTCTGCAATTGTTTTCCACAGTTATAGACAATTATCATTCCCAGCTTTTTATATCTATTTGGGTTTGTATTTTTGAAATTATCTTGGAACATTCAATCTTAACTTTCAATAACATAATGTTTAATATGATAAACTAACATCTAACTGACATTTAATATTTGTTTGGTATGAGGGATTGTCGTTTTCTTGTGTTCTCTATTTATTAAAGCGATTTTCTCAAGTATGAATATCTCATCGTCACGTTACCGCTAATACTGGCCACATCACACGCATGAATGGCAATCTAGAGAATCAGGATGACAGTTATAATATAGCAAGTCACGTGGAAGTGCATATGTCCGAACACACACTATACAGATTAGTGGGTGCAGTCGAAAATACAACTAAGATATATTAAACAGGTCAGGTAGCTATTTGAGTCAGATTCAATTTCAGAATGAATCTAATTAATTCCCTTTGAACACTTATGTTTGATATGTTCAACAATAAACCATTGTCGTACATCTATAACATTCTTGGAGGGTTTTTATCGATAAAGGATTTTAATAATATTGCGGAAAGAAAAGATCAAACAAATTGTCCGTTTTAATGAGACTAATAACGAACAACAAAAATCCTTGGTTTGTAATTAAGAAAATATATTAAACAGTTCAGCAGACATATTCGTTATGGCGCGGAACACTGTAAGTGTAACATATGACAAAAACGCGCAAAGCTCTAGAGAGAGAAATGTTCATTATAGTCAATTACAAGATGAGTAACTGTACCACCTACGCGATGGTATGTGTATATGGAACGAGAACGTGCGAATGCAGATAACTTAAATGCCATTCACGCAATGAATCAAGTGCTCTCTTCCACACTAAAACCAAAGGCTTTTGTGTCAACACCGGATTTATTCGTTAACACATTATCAATTTCACGCCCGAAATTATAAAGGCCAACAGGAGATTTGTAAGAACACTTAAGTTATTATCCACATAGTGCTAGTGCTATTGTTATTTTATATTTGTATATTCTGTGAGTGGATTTAAGCTTTGACCTTATAACTATTAGAGTGACTGTCGCCCTTTCTTTTTTTTAATCAGGTCACCTGAGCTTTGCGCATGGTGACCTATTGCGATCGCTTTTTGTCCGTCGTCGTCCGTCGTGCGACGTGTGTCGTGAGTCGTCCGTTAACTTTTCACATGATGAACTTCTTCTCAAGAACCAATGAATACACCATGCCAAAACTTGGTACAGATGTTCTACACAAGGTGCCACACAAGTGGTGTTACTTGTCGGGGCCATGCGAAATCCAAGATGGCCGCCATGGCCTGTGATTGGCTGAGACATTTTGAACTTCTTCTCAAGAACCACTGAGTGGATTATGCCCAGCCTTGGTAAAGATGTTCTACACCAGGTGCCACACAAGTGTTATTGCATTTTACCTTGCCCTGGAGGTAAACATTTCCCGAAGGGTTACTATAGGATTTCAAATTTTAAGCTCCTTAGGAACCAGTGGGCCAATTTCAATCAATCTTTTTACTCAGGTGACCGTTAAGGCCCCATGGGCATCTTGTTTTTCAATTTTTTCCATATTCGCCTGGTTTAATTATGTTCGCGGCTCTTCAGAAACTTTTCAGTCCACGCGGGAATGATTGTCCATGTTACATGAATGCCATCGTCTCTTTATAATCCTTAGACGAAGAGAATTTGGCACCAATTGCGCTACGCAATCTTCTCATTGTCTGCAGGCAAATGTACATAAGATTATGGTCTCTCGTGCCACTGAGCAAAATATCTATTATGTTTGAAATTTTGGCTGGTTAAGTCCAAAGTCGTAGGGTGTGCGGGCTGCACTAATCCACATACTCACAAAAACATGTTTATAAGCACGCGCCTCTCGATAATCTACCTGTGACCAATTGGTTATGTGACCAATGGAATCAGCATCCTGATTTCTGCTGTGAGCGCTTTTCCGCGGTGAGATTTATCTATTCCTGTACAAAGTGGTTGTTGATTATTTTTCTCTCACCCTCAAAAAATGTATTTCTAAGTAGTAAATATATAGGCGTAACACTGCATTCAAGCGGACGAAATACGTCAAAAGTAGGTCAAGAGTTACCGGTAGTGACGTCAGGGGGTTCAAGACAAGCACGCCGGTGCGAGACAGAGATATCTCAGAACGGGTACATTGATGGATTTTTATGTCCGGCATACGATAAATTAAAAACCAAAACCCTGTGTCACAGTTGGCAGCCCGTTAAAAAAAACTCAATGTTCAATGACCATGAGTCTCAAAATAGTGATATTTGTCGCATTGATGACCCCTCATTTTAAATTAAACATTCTGGAATGGGACGTTAAATATCCATACAAAATGAATAAATACTTTCGAAGATATGAGTTGTGACTTTGGGCTATGGTTAATAAGACTACAAAGAACATTGAGATCCACTATGAACGAAATGTCAAACAGGCCATACGGAGTGTTAAATGTCTTGCTCGACCGGATCTTAAAAAACTATTGGCTGTTACATTAAAGGTACAAATAATCGTTCTGTCTTTGATTGTATGTATCTGGAATGACTCTTCCATTAATAACAGCTCTGCTATAATGGACGATCTTTTGATGTATATAATGGTTTTCTTTGAACTGGTGACCAGATATATAATCACCTGTGTTTCAAACAAAGTAACTGAAACCATATTTTGCACTGAATAAGCAATAACAGCAATTAAACGCAAACCCCAATGAATTATTTACCTAATTACCTGATAATGAATCTGAAGGCACTTATCACTGTGTTTATACATTGAACTTCATCTCCATGATATTCATGTGTTTGGTAGGAATACGTCTTTTGATCAAATGAGAAAGGGAAAAACATCCACATTTCAAATAACTCAACAGAATAATAATTTCCCTTTTTATTTCCCCACACATTTCATTTATGTGATAGAACCCAACTAAAGAATCTGAATCTCTGTTACGCTCTCTCCGCCAATAATTTATACAAGTTTGATGTTTTCTTTTTATGATTTACTCCTTTCTTTTCTACTTTTAAGTCTTTCATGGTCGTGAGGTAAAAGCTCCGGCCATAATGATCAACATCATCTTTTCAACCTTTCGTACAAAAACGCGTCCTAGCATATTGACCGAAAGTATAATTTGTCTATACTGACTGCGGAGTAACGATTTGATAGAAAAGCATTGAAGATCCATTAGCAGCGAACGGACAAAGATGAATAAGCTTCGAATGCCAATCGTAATTGATATCAATTTTACTGTTATATACGTCATGGCTTCAAACGCCTGTATGTGGGGTCATAGACAATACATCCATTAGTGCATATACGATACAGTCTTTGTTGAACGTATGATTACTTCGGAACCCACCATAACAATAGGAGAGAAACAGGTGTCGACAATCTATGTCAATTACTAAGATGGCCAAGAAACCTATGATCCATCATACATCTCTGCAATTAGAGAATATCTCTATTGATATTGTCTTATTTATCAAGGCTCAAGTGTTTTTGTATATGAATGTCTTGATCTAACAGTCGAGTGACCCGCCAATAAACTCTCCCAGACAGAGATACGTTCTTGAACGTTTGAGATCGTCTCGTCACAGCGAAAGCTGCGTCGTCCATACAGTGATATTGTTAAATAAAAGAGACTCCAACACAATTTGGAAGATTTTCTGACGTTCGACCATTTTCCATGATAACCTCTTGCTGGGCAGATCAATATAGCGTGGCATTTTAACTTATATCGACATTTCACTGACCTCATTGGACATTTACGACGGATATGCCATGCCAACAGTTGATGCTGACTCCTGGTCCCTTCCCGAGAGGGATCTACAATTGTTGTCAACATTCAGGGGCCCTTTTCACAAAAAAATCTTACGATCAAAATCACTCGTAATCGTAAGTTAGGGATATTTCTATTGATCATATTTTGTACATTTTACGATAAAATTGACTAATTGTGATGGAATTTAATTTAGATTAATGATATAAATCAAATTGTGACTATTTATTTATTTACATTTAGAATTTGTCAAATAAACAATAACAAAATTTCATACACTTACGACCACGAGTGATTTCTATCGTAATATTCTTTGTGAAAAGGGCCACAGATCACTACTCTTCTCAACTTGTCATATCTATAAGGAATTGTTTTGTTGGAATTTCCTTCATTTTATAATTTTAACATAAAAAAGAAGACATTAAATGTGTACATGTATTCCTCGAGTAAAATGAAACATCCAACCAGGAGTAATATGTAAGCCTTTTATCTTACATAATTTATTAAAATAAAAACTCAGATACTTGTTTGACAGTGGTCTCTGGGTACAATTTATTTATTTCATTTTAATTTTACTAATTAGGTTTGATTTGTCATACGATATGGCTACTCCTCAAAAACACTAAAGTCCACCACTAATTCTACTTTGCGACTAGTGTGCTATGCCACCAGGGGATACTGATACTTTCCGGATACCTGGTCCCATCCCGTTTATGTTATGTATTATTTTCCACGTCGATAATCTCCTTATTCTATATTTTTCTTTTTTTTTTTTAGAAATTTGGGTTTCCTCTGATACTTCTTCAATTTTACTTTGAAGTATTTGATTTATGCTGTGTTCATCGGACCTTGTGGAAAGCGGAAAGACCCAGACATTTGAACATTAAGGAGTGGAATCAAGTGTCACAGAGGAAAAGACAAAACCCTTGTTCTCTGTCAAGTGCTTTTGACAACCTCGATACAGTCAGAGTGAATTTTATTAACTTGGTTTTCCACTACGATTTGCCCTCTTATTATTTAACGATCAAGAATATCTCTCTAAGTCAACATGGAAATGTAATTGAAGCTAAAGAAGCCAGAGGTCAAACAGTCATCTCTATAAAAGCTCTATCATAGTGCATGAAATGCAATTATCTAACCCAATAATCCAAAAAAATGTTTGAATTTAAGAGATTTGTATTGCGGCTGTTCTTTGAATGGTAGTAAAATAAAGAACGACAAAAACACTTCCGACACATCGTATATTCTTCTCCAAAAACAAAACTCGTTAATGGTCTGATTTTTTTTTCTTTTTCAGCTTTCAGGTTGCAAAGGATTTAGATCGATTGGAAATTGAAAATAACATTTTAACACTAAGGAAGGATAATTTAACATAAAACAGAGTGCTTTCCGTTAAGTAAGTCAATGGTACTATAGCAAAAATTCACCGTATACACCACTCGTCTGAGACGACGACTTTTACTACTATTACTGTGAGCGATGCTAAATATATAAAAAGTGATAATCAAGAAAAGTAAAGAAGTAGAATTATGATAGGTCTTAAAAAAAATAAAAATTAATAAATAATAATAATAATAATAATAATAATAACAATAATAATAATTATGATGATGATGATGATGATAATAATAATGATAATGATAATAAAAATAACAAAAATAATAAAAAAAAAAATAATAATTATAATAATAATAAATATTATCACAATTAAAATTATTGTACTTATAATAACAACAATAATAATAATGATTATCATAAAAATAATAATAATAGAATTAAAAATTGATTATAATAATAGCCATAATAATAGTAACTAAAATCAAAAAAGTAAAAATAAGAATAATAGAATATAATAATAACTAGAAATAGAATAGTGATTATAATAATAAAAATAAAAAAGCCACAATAATAATAATAATTATAATAAAATTAATAATGATAATACTTAAATAATAAAAATAATGTTAAAAGCCATGATAATAAATATAAAATTATAATGGTAATAAGTTGGGAATAATAACGGTAAAACATGGAAACAATCGCAGGTGCCCGAAAGAAGTGAAAAAAAAACCTGTCAACTCCACTAATGTACAAGGAAAGAAAACATATTTTTGTTTTACATTATATACATTTTCATATACATGATACGTAGACAAACAGATTTTCTGAAAAAAAGGGGAGGGGGATTACGAAAGTTTATTTTCAATTCTTTCACAGAAACATTAGCATCAACCCCTCATAGGCTGCATTTGTTATTGAAGATATCATTCACTAATGATGTAAAGCGATCTTAAGGAACGGAAGAGACCAAATGTTATTTTGAATAAAACATCCTTGGGCGTTTTTAAAACAGCTATATCTAGTTTGGCGATCGCACAACACTTGAATTGATTTTCCAAGAGGCAAAGGTGTCGGCGGTGTATTTAAAGTTGAACCAGGTGTAGTTTTGTCTAACCTAGTATTTCCCTTTTCATTCCAAACGAAATTTCTCAAATATTTGTTTTTAACAAACTCATTTTTATTCTTCATCATATTTCGCCAATAATTGTTGTTTGTTGGTTCAAGAGTGATGAGTTTTCGCATTTTCTTTTTATTTGCACCCTTTATTTATACCGGGCACGAGTATAGGATAGAAAAGAATATTGTTTTCTTGTAGTTGCCGACATCTACTGTGACACGGGAACTCGGTTTTACTGTCTGATCCGACAGACAGGGACGGTCAACCGCAACGTGGCTTGGGCTTGAACCCCAGACCTCACTAGGCCACGGCGGTCCCTATTGGAATAGGTATTGGATTTGACACAATTGTCCAACAGTCTCGGTTAAAGTCAGCTTTTTGTAAATTCTACGGTCGGTACAATGATCTGATTTGCCGATAAAGCCTGTCATTTGGTCCAATGGTGTCTGACATGTTTCATAACGGTTGTTAGATCGTTCTTTACACACTGGTTTTGACTACGGATTGCTCCATTTACCTGATCAATATATAGGACTCACGGCGGGTGTGACCAGTCATCAGGTGATGCTTACTCCTCCTATGCACCTGATCCAACCTCTGGCGTATGCAGGGGTCCGCATTTTGCATTTCTTGTAGGAATTATGATATCGATCATTGTTCGTTAACTTTAACTTTTTACATACACATTAAGACATACGTTTTGTGCTTCACAATAATTGCGATTTTTCTGGAGAACTTTGTGCTTCATTAAACTTAAAATCCGACCAGTGCCGTATCCTTGAATGTAGAATAATTTTCCTACTTCCAAATGGCTCTTGTCTTATGAATCATCAGAATATAGTTAGGTGTTAAAGAACACCGAAAATAAATGTTCAAGAAGAGTTTATTTATACAGATTCGATTCCATCAGTGTAGACTTCCTTCTTCTCCCCCGTTTTTATCTGCATTCTGTTTTTCAGCAGGCGGTTGGAGTAATTAACGAGGCATGCACGAATACAACAGTGCTCTAGTTGAAATTCAACATTTAGTCAAGTGCTTTGAAAGCAAATAAACAAACACGGATTGCTGGATGTAAGCTGACAGGCAGAATCCGTGTTTTACTATTTTCATTCCCTAATCTTGATCATCCTTGGAGGCACAAATAAAAGTTATGTAATTATAGAGTAAATATACGATCACTTACAACAACAGAGTCAGAGCTTCAGAATAAGGACACCTGTTGTTATTAAATATAGGCATCCCACAATAAAAGTCGTAGCAGGACAAATACTTGTCTAGAAACTGATGAATATAGGTAAAATATATTATTGTTGTTGCTACGACAATGAACGCACCCCTTTTGGATGCTGTCGATAGCAAGAATACTAAGAAGGCTATCTTGTTGTAGCTGTCCATGAAATAAAACAAATTTTTGATGGCTTACTATGCTCTAGTCCAGAATACCCCCCCCCCCCCCCCCCCCCTCGGTGCTGGTAATCAACAAACGTAATACTGCACTCGTCCTAAATACCCCGTGATATATAACATCTGTTGATAACCATAACCAGCACCTCAGTGAAATATTGTGGATAAGAGCACAATAAACCATCAGATAATCGTAGAATATCCCACACAGTGTCATCTTCGTATGGGACACCTTTAAAAACTACTGTGACAGAGGGTCTAAATTTACCTCACAATTATTCAAATACTGGTGAAGTAAAAACGAGAATTGAATACAGCAAAACATTATAGAAACATATAAACCGAGCTGATTTAATTTCCTATGAACAACAGATTGAAAACAAAAGGTTCAGTTATACCATAACAATTTAATTGCATTTCAACAGAATTTCACTCTGGACTTTCAATCATATTTTTGCCTTTTGTTTGTTTGTTTTATTTTCTTTGTATGTTATGCTTCCATATATTTTGATGATACTTTTTATTCCGCAAATTCAGAAATAAAGTTTGCGAGGCTAACTCGGTTATTTTTTATATGATAGAGGTAATAGGTAAGTAACAAAAATAAAATAATTGAAGCAGAAAATTAAAACTTTGCACAGTCATCTCAGCAAATAGTTATGCATTTGATTTGCAGGGAAATCGATCCGAAAAATCGAACTGACAGGGGCAGATCACCAGATCAAACGACAAGTAAAGAAAACGAGATCTGATTATCTGGTCGTGTAAACAAGATATAAATCTATGTTATTGGGAACGTTTGTCCCCAGAGTCGCCCCCCCCCCCCCCCCCCCCCCCCCCCAAAAAAAAGACAACGCTAAAGTAAGACCCCTCAAAAAGACTATACAAATGTAAAAACTTCCCTTATTTGATAAAAAAAGACTCCAAAACTGAAAGAATCGTTCGGTTACAATAAACACACAGAGAAAAAACAAAACACGATTAACAAAAACCGTTCTGTCAAAGGCAAGCGACATGAACCTGACCTTATTTGCGCCAAACGTGTGTGTCGCAAGATATAGTGTCAGACGTACGTTGACCTTCATCTTGATGAAAAAAATACCGTTTGGCAGGTATTTTATTTATTATCTCTCCAAGTCTCTAAACAATTATGATCTAGACATAGAATATGCCAGAACATGTGTCACTAGTAGTAAGTAGTTTGCCTCTGTGAAAACGTGCACAAGTAAAACATATTCTGACATATTCTATATCTAGTATTATACATTTTTAGAAAGTTGTCACAAGGATTTACATGTAGCAAATCACGTTTAATGTCAACACTTCGCAATTTGTACAGTCACTAAAACGAGGCTGTTCTTTGCAATTGCAATGTTTCCCTAAATGGTATACTGAATTACTTGTTCAATTCTCGTCACCTTGCGGCGGGTATGGCCGGTCAGGAGAGGAAGCTCACTCCTCCATGTCACCTGATTTCAGCTCTAGATTTTCAGAAGTCCAGGTTTGTATAATATTTACCAAATTTGTTTATTTCATCCTGTTTCTTTCGGCAATTGATACCTTTGTGCCTTTTATCTTCATGCAATAGACTTGTTTTTCTCCCATATTCACTGAGATATCTTTACAGGAAGTGCAAAATGACAAATCGATCATCCACAGGGGGGTGGATGATAAGCTACACGCGCTTTACCGGAAATGACGGCGAAGTGACGTAAAGGCCGTGAGCTTTCTGGGGTTTTTTTTTACGGTGAAGTTATAATACTAAACTAGTTTTAAACAGATCAACTCTCTGATAAAGATTAATATATGGGAGAAAAATAATCAATCTCTATTGCCCGATGATGACCGAGAAATCCACTAACCCTCGTGTCAAGATAACTGGTCCATGTCTCGGCAAGCCACGACATGGGACTAAGTTAACTTGACACTCGGGTTGGTGGATTTCTCTATCATCATCGGGCAATGGAGATAGATTCTATCAATCTTTTCTGAAAGGTGTGAATATGGCAAAGTAGATGTACACCTTCTCTATCGTAAGCAGCAAGGAAAAGTCTTTTCCATGGCTACACTGAAAGACAATGTACTTTGTAACATTTGCTCTTGGAATGTTACTATTATTATGATAAAATGTGTTATATACATCCATCTATTCAAAGTGATGTTGGCAAGTTTGATATGTCAACTGATATTCAAAACACGGTAAAGTACGAGTTGGACAAACATTATAATCAATCCGAACCTATTGTATTTATCAGATTGTCTATTCTTTCTTCATAGTGAACGGCTAAAAGGGTTCCTTTATATCTCTCCTTATTGCAGCAAAGCATGTTCTATTGAACATCTACACAATTGTTGCCATTTTCGTTTGGTCTTGCCACTTAATCTTTTTTTTTTTTATTCAATTCTAAACCAATAGTACATGTGCCATTCAACATGCTTTACTTAACCCAGAATTGGAATAAATGGTTTTGTAGCATCATGATTCATTGCGTGGTCAAAAGATTGGCATGTTATTGAGAAAATGCCGAGTAATCGTTAAATGAAATTGATCACATTGTATTGCATGTGAGAAATTTAGCAAAACGAAAGTAAAACGACACAAACCGCTTAAATAGCTTAGTAGGTGTGAAGATAATTTATTGTCAGATTTATGAATTAAGGAGATTATCCGCCTACGTGAACAAAACAAATGATAAAACATTCAATCAATCACTTAAGTATCATTACGCCTGTGTTATAAGTTCCATATTACATCTTTTTTTACGCACTCAGTCACTCATTGAACTCGATTTAATCTTGATTTTTTATCAAAGCCATTCATTAAATAATTCTATATTCATTGCATGCAATATCTTATTTGTATGTAGTACTTGGTTTTTAAAATTGGATTCGAGTACGAGACTTGAAATTGAATATTGTCTACGATCTGTGATCAGTAATTAATCTCTCTGCCATAGAACTCTGTCCTCGTCAAATACGACTGGCTATCATGAACTTACGATGAGACAGAACTGCATGTTGCAATTGTAAAAGTATGTTGAAGATACCACAATGCTAAAAGTCCTAAGTGATGAACATAGACCAATATATCCCGTCATTTACCAACATCCATGTACGTGTTAATACGAGTGAAGTATTTTAAATAATACTTTAAATAACAACCCGGCTCGGAATCACTTGTAAAGAGCTCGTCTTTGCTATCGAAATTTTCAAAACCCTTGAAAATTTCAAAAAAAAATCTAAAACAACATTGGTCTACATTATGAACACGATTGCTGGTAAATGTTTGCGTTATAAAGATGACACAAGCTCAAGAGAGGGTATGAGGGGTTGCGGATTCAATATCTCTGCAGACTCCTAATATCTTTGCTGTTTATATTATTTTCATTTTTTCCCCTTTTAAGTCATCATTTTTGAAGCAATTTAACATCTTAATAATTCTTATTCTTAATTCAAATTCCCTCCTGTCTCCGTTTAAAGTATCTTAGTGTTATTTAATATGTTGACTATTCCTATAGCTACATGTATCTAGGTTATCTATTTTTGTTTTATTTGCCTAGGAATGTGAATCTTAGATTCCCAACGTAAATATTCCTCGTTAGGAAAGACGGTCACAAATGTCGTCTGATCGTCACACAGATAAACTAACAACATCCCTATAAGCAATAATTATACTGCCGTTCTAACTGCGCTGCTAGGTAGGCGTCGGAAAGGACACGGTAATTGGTGTGGCCGTTCATTTCCTATGTGATCTTCTGATGCAGGGTTCCCTCGCGTCAGTTCACTTTCCAGATGCACGAGTTAATCTGGTTAACATTTTCAGAGATTGTATGCCTTGGGGCCGGAAGATGTAAAGAGCAATCATCGGAACACTGCGGGGGAACTCCTGTTTCACAACAACTTTGTTATCATAACACTTAGAAGTTTGCTTTATTTTCCCCATAAAGAAACGGTTTTTGTACAAAAGATTATACAACTTCTATTTTTATACTTAAGGAATTCAATAGTAAGAATCTCGGTTTAATATAGTCGTATTTAAAGAGGCCACATTTTCAAATGAATGATGCCAGCAGAAAGAATCAATTCAAAAATACTCTTTCTATGTAAATATGACAAAACAAATATGTTGTGAAGATGTATAAGTTGATGCATATTTTTCATGTGAAGCTAATAGCAATTATTTATAATCAATAGAGAATTGGAGCTTGGTACCTTACCTTGGTAAATCCAAAAAGGAGGAACGTGATAGTAAAGTAGAAGACGTTTTCTTTGTTTGATTGGTTTTGCTTTAAATCACATTCGACAATCTTTCAGTCATATGGTGGCGGCCATTTTTTTATTAGCGGAGGAGAGAGCCCGGTTACACATGTAACCGTGTAGGGACCACCGAAGTTAAAGTAGTAGCAAGAGATACTGGAAAATGCAGGTCCTTTCAATATGACCCCAGTGTTCTTGGGAATAATAACGGTGTCAGTGTGTTAAACAATTAGAAATTCCTAACAGGATGGGATCAGGTGTCCCTAAGGAGCCTACGACCTCCATTCATGTAAACCCATCGCATATGTAAAACGGAAACACTTTTAATACCTGGATTTGCAATTAAATAGAATTCATGATACGAACGTGGAGTTATGTAGACATTATTGTCAAACTATCGACAACCACTTGATAAAGAACAGGTGGCCGAACATTTGTGGTAATTTGTGTTACCTATTTTATTTGTACAATTATACTTTCCTTTGGAGAATATTAGATTCCATCTTTATTTTTAGTATAATGTCTATGCCGGTTGAAAATGCTATGTGTTCTAAATATGGCTAGCAAACGACAGTCTCCATGGTATACTTAAAAAGATTTGTTGAAAAGGAAAGTTCCGGCTGAAGCTTGCCTATATACTCTGAACCCGTTCTTGATATCCGGCCTTTGGATCACCTAGTTTCATTATAGCATACGGCCTGAAAATTGATATCTCTGTTAGCCTTAAATATTTGATATATGTTGAGTATATCCGTCTTCAGTTTCACTGTCAATTTCGCTAAATGTCACGGTCTCTTTATATAATATCAATTGCATAAAGAGTTTAGTATTCACTCGGCCCTGATCATTATGTATAGTGTTTGTGTCTGGATTACTTTCAAACAAATCATTGTTATTTTCAGTGCTTGTCGGTATTGCTGTTTTACGTAATAGTTGTGTATTACCCGTCATGGTTTGTTCCGTTTCTGTGAAATAATGTATGATTATTCAGACATTTTGTTGATTATAATGTACTTATGCGTCACATAAACACTCGTACATTATCATTCACAAGCTGGTCAATTACCATCACTTACATTTACCCTCCTCCATCCAAAAATAATCAATTTGACTTCCAAATCATAGTCGTATTCCTTTTAATCCCTCTGACACTTGCTCTCATTCTATTTTTCAGATTACTTGCTCCAAGGAATAATTTGCAGATTTGACTTTGTTTAACATTGACTAACAATTGAATTGCAACTTGAATCTACAAAGTAAAGTTACATAAATACCAAGGGATATTTGAAAATAAAACCAATGTGAAAAGTTGAGGAATGATTATTCTCTCAAAGTCGAAAGTAATTTGCAAATCCTAAAATTGGTACATCCAGGAGTCCGTGAGGAGGCGGTGACCTCTGTCAACATGCAACATCCTTCTCAACTGTCTCATATAAACCCTACGAGTTCGGTTAAAAAACATATTCAACGTATATTCTGAATTCGAACGTCATCGAACGGAAGGACAAACAAAGACATAAATGATCGAGATCAATGAAAACAAAAGAATTCTTCTAAAGAATGAAAATAACCCCTGAAAAGGAATGATACAAGCTTTCTCGAAAGAGTCAGCATCTCATCCTTGCTTGCAACATCTGTCAATTTCATTCTACTGAAGGATAGTTTAATGTCCAATATTCGTCTCTTATACATTAATGGCTGTATTGCAGTTAGAATCAACGCGAGAAGAAACTTGCTCTCTTTTCTAGAAATACCTTAAACAGATGTGTAAATTCGGATTTTCAACAAAACCAATAATTCACACTGAAAATCAAGAACTCAAGGATCTTTCGCACTCCAATTCTTGCAATCACCGAAACCGCTTACCCGACGCAATATATTTTTCTGAAATATGAATGACTTAATACTATAATATGCGTTCTTTGAATCAAACTTTATACAAGTGTTCACCAAAGTTTGACCTTCCTTATAATTTAATTTATCTTCATAATTGTGTCAGAAAACAACAACAAAAGACAAGGTTATGTCCCTGGTTTCCTCGAGGTAAAGCAACTTCGTGTTGTTATTAAATTACTGCACAGTTGACGAAATTAATTGAGACTTGCGTCGATGTCGTTTCATGCGTTATACATATCAGGTGCTGTAGGCGATTATTATGCGCTTTTCTATTATTTATCATCGTTTAGATACAATTCTGTCTCTCTGCTACTTTTGCGATTTTAATGAACCGTACATTAAGGCAACGGAGTGCGCAGGAAGGATCCCAAAATACTTCAGTTAATCTGACGGATAAATGATGGGCTGAAACACAATATCCGGATATATTTCCTGCATTTGTATTTAGTCTAAGTTGATAATTTCCTGTTTTTCTTTATTCGCCGTAAAACTATCGTATTACTTTTTTATGATTCTTAGAATTTGTTCTAATACAGGATGTACTTGGACTATTAGTATCTTTAAATTGGTGACTTGTAATTAATCATACATCACATTCGTTTGACACCATGTACATTATTTTTGTGATTTTCAAGATGAAGCTAAGGGAAGAATATGTTTGACTTGTAGATCATTCCCCTTTCACGTGAACCTAAAGAACCCCTAGAACCGGCAATTCTGATCTAAAAATAGATTAAAGTGATACCCCATTACTTTAGAAATAATTCTTTTTCGCTCTATTGCGGATTCTTCGTATTTCTGAAAAGCAAAACCTTAACTTTATATCTTTTTTTCGCACCAGTATTCCAGAATTATTCAGCAAAATTGAAATTACCAACTCATCAAGGCGATGCATATAAATCAAATATATCGAAAGATATAAAAAAAACCAGGAGATTCAAAAATCAATTTAAAGTAAACGTAATTAACAGGAACGAATTTGGACCCCCAAAGAGGCCAAAATTTGTCTTTAGCCGAAATATCAGGTACTGTATAACGAGAAGTAACATTGTACGTTGAATTTCGCGTAACTTTCGTGGATTTTCATCAGTGACGCTTTTTGTTTATCATAGTGAAACCCCTGACTAAAGCTTATATGTAAATCGCTTGGAATTCAGAAGGTGATAAAACAGAAGGTCGCGGCCACTTGTCTATATCAATATGTTGATTGATGTAAAATTGTCAATTTTGTTTTTCAAAAATCATCAAATACATAGATCAAATATCTCCGTATCATTATTATCATCAATAACATCATCCTCGTCATCATCACCAACAACAAAAGCAGCAACAAAACCACAGCGTTTTTGCACCATTTCTTTTGCCAATTTGTCATTGCATTAACGTCATAATAAGCGTAATATCTCACTCTGTTGTCACAAATGCCACATTCTATATCATCATACATCTACATCATATATCACAATATATGTGATATATGATGTAGATGCACGAAGTGCTTCTCAAAGAATTTTTTCTACGATCCGTTGTATTCATGCCCTAATGAAACAAGAGAAATGCAAAACAATCCT
>JACSZP010009239.1:0-26002 GCA_016161895.1 Pinna nobilis | reverse complement strand
GAGGTGTGGTGGCTCCCAAGTAATAAGGATACATAAATATGATTTATTAAATGATCTATGATGTGTTGTTGTTTTGTTGGTTAACATCCCTCACAAGAATCTCTTACTCGTATTGAGTTGTTATTGGATACTTCAAACTTAGGCTATCCTCAACAGATACTACCATTATAGGCAGTGAGGGGTCTTACAAATACATGTACATTGTACCTACCGATACTGTGACGCAGAACTTTGCTTTTTAAATTTCTTATCCTACGAACAGAATAAAAACCAGTAATACTGAACTGAAATATGAATGCTGTATGGCTTGATATTAATGGTTTTTCCAAGGTGAATCGCATGGCCTGTAGCTCAAAATACTGGCCATATTAAACTTCTACTGGCCCGCAAGGCAAACAGGAATTCATAACATTGATAGAATAATTGAATGTACTGTTATCTCTCATGTTCAGTTTTATTTTGTTGAACTAGGATTACTGCTCTATCAACTTGATAGATTATTAGGCAGAAATAGTAATGATATTTTAATGTTAAGCCACTATAACTGTACTTCAAAGCTTATGGTTTGCATCAAAAAGCAATATTTGACTAAGAATAATCTTTCCCAGAATAAATAAGCTATAATTTTTCATGTCAATATTATTCTAGTTTTGACGTTATTTGAGTATTTCTTTTAATCATTGTATAATTAATAGATAGAAAGACATCATACAGGGCTGTATAACATGATAGGTCATAGTTAACTGAATCAGAAATAAGATATTTCACAGAAAATACCTTGCTTCAAAGATAGTTGTCTATATTAAAGGCCAATACCTGATAAAAAGTAGTAATTCCCAAAATAAAACTGAGAAATAGTACATCATTAATGACATGGGGTCTAAATCTATATCATAATTATTTTCTTGTAACTCTTTTGATGAACATGTACTCCTATATCTGTGTAATTATATGTTTCATGGTTGACTGACTTGTGTTCTTTTGCTACAGATACAGGGTGGTTTATTTAAATTTTAACAGGGGTCAAAATTAGCAGTGATCAGCTGCCTCTTGGCTAGTATATAATCCATTGTGTCAGTAAATTTCTTGTCTGAACTGGCCCTGTTCTCCTGTAGAAATTAAAAAAAAAAAAAGCTTAAATCTGCATCCTGAACCCTTTCAACACCACAGACCATAATGGTCCAAGACGTAGAAAAGAGCATACCATTTTGATATTTGGGGTTTAAAGTATTTATAAATACTTATTTAAATATGAAATATATTTATATTTATATATTCCATTTTTATCAAAAACTGATAGTACCATGTCATTCAAACTATAATTTTATTATTCTTATTTTTTTTTTAACTAACCCCCCCCCACCCCCCGGAACAAAATTGTAGGGGGTATACTGGATTCACCATGTCTATCTTTCCATTTATTTCCGCACCATAACTCAAATACCTGTGGGTCTACAATATTGTTATTTCACATATGGGTTGTGGATGACTCAAGGAGGATCCCTATAGATTTTTTGGTCGGAAGGTCAAAGGTCACATGACTCCATTGCTTGAAAATGGTTTCCACATAATAACTCAAGTACCTGTGGGTCTACAATGTTGATACTTCGCACATGGGTTGCCCACAACTCAAGGAGGATCCCTATTGATTTTTGGGTTGGAAGGTCAAAGGTCATGGTCACATGAGTCAGTTCCTTGAAAATGGTTTCCGCACTATAATTCCTGCCGCCAGGGGAGGGGAGTATAAGTCTTGTCACGGTTTGGACAATTCCAGTTTTTATGTGGACCAGTAGATTTTTGGTGAGGCCAGTAAATTATTTAAGTGTTTTTATAGTATTTTTTATTTGGGTTACCAAGGAAAAAGGGTTAATCTCAAGGCCTGGATATATTTAAAGTCCTATGCTATGGGACTACTTTATTAGTAGTACATGTACTCTTTTATTTCAAATTATAATTATGGTTTCAATAATTTCAGCAGCAGTGTAACTGAAATATTGTTGAGCAAGAAATTTATGTAGCAATAGGCTAGCATACAAACACTAAACATCCTGGGCTGGTCACCATAAAACTTTTGAATTTACTCAAGTCTGAATATATTCACAAATCCAGCTCATCTCGAATTCTGATTGGTCGAGATACTGGTTTCTCAGACTTAAATGAATTTTCAAGTTATATGGTGCCTAACCCTGGGCTTGTAAGAGTAAAATCTTTGGAAAAGCTATTCGTTACCCAGCATGTACATGCAGTAGCAACAGTGATATGGGATATGTCATATAAATTGTTCAATACATTCATGGACAGTCATTTCTAAGACAGTGTTGACAAAACTTGTACCAAATAGCTCAAAATATACCTGAGAGTTTCATCATGTATTTGCTTACATACACGCACAGGTAGTGGTCAACATTTCTGTTTTGGAGATTCAGTATTTTCAACAGAAAGTTATTTTCTTTTTAGTTCCATTGAGTATTTACACATATTAAAAAGCAACATATATAGTTTGTATCCAGATAATCTCATCAGTAAGTCTACTAAAAACCAAGGTGATGGAAATTTGTTATAAAATGAATACAGAAATGTCAAAGCATAAATGGTTATTTGGAAAAGTTATAGTGTATGGAAATTGAATTGCAAATCATTTTGTAATAAGTTTTTGAAAAAATACTGTTTTATATAAAATATCTAGAAAAATTAAAAAGTTGAGACTGCAATTCTCCAAGTATGACATCACTTCTGTTGAAGATCATTTATTAGATTAAATTATCTAGAAATCAATAAACTTCTCAAATATGAAAATGAAGATGGATGAGATCAGAAATGCATTGAGAAATTCAATAGACCCATTTATGCATATAGCTATATATTGACAGAGGATTGGCAGACAGATTTATTTTGTTCAGTTTTATTTGCAGTCATGAAATTTTCAGCGTTATTTGCAATTTTGTGTGAGATATCTATTTAGTATGGTGAAAAAAGACAAAAAGCTAATAGTATTTTATACATATCAATATTGATAAAAGCTATGAAATACTGCCTTTCATTCTTATTTCCATTTTGCAAAGAATATTTTGTTTCTTTTCATTTACTATTTATTTGCCAAGAATATTTATTTAACAAATTAGTGATGAAGCTAGCCCACTTCATATTTTGCCAAGATTTGGCTATATCTTTTTGTTTCATAGAATGAAAGTAGTAATGACACAGTTTATAAACATTTAAAGTGATCACAATAAATGTAATTAAAAACTTATACGAGTACAGTCTAACCTGTTTTAAGATACCGTCCAAGGGAAGGAGCAAAACGGGTCACATATGACAGGTAGTCTCTTAATTCAGGTGATTTATATAGGAAAAAGCCATTTTGGGAACCATGAATTTAGGTCACATATGATAGGTTTTCCTTTAATTCAGTGGGTCACTTAGGCAGGTTAGACTGTATATTTATACTTAGTTGAGCCTCATTAATCCAGATGCCAATAACCTGGATGTTTCACCTTCTGGACAACATTTCCAAGGAGCAAAATTACACATAATTTTGTGTATGTTTCAGTAATCCAAACACTTCATTTATCCGGACAATTTGCTAGGGAACGAAGATGTCCAGATTGATGCGGCTCCACTTTATATTTATGTATATGAATATGTAATCAAGGGGAGATAACCTGAAATTTTGCATTGATTTATTTTTTCATACAAAAAATCAATTTATTTCCATTCTGTTAGCATATGAATTACTTGTCCATTAATTTGGGATAATTTTAGAAAAATGTGCATGTACAATGTATGTCTTTAGGTATTTGTATAGCAGACCTACATATAAATGTAGTGACTAGTCTAAGACAAACTCTAATTTCACTATACTCTTTTTAATGGTGTGTTGCATACAGACTTATAATGGAATCTTATTGAGAGGGCATATCCTATGACCTCTTTCAATAACCAATCAAAATTTGACCTTCAGAGATAGAAGGTACACATTTTGGGTATCCTCAAATAATATGTACCTGTAAAGGAAGTGGCATAATGACATGTTCATGTTTTCCCTATGAAGTTTTAACTACCTCTCTGTTATGCTAAATGAAAAAAAATCTCATCACAACAAATCTAACGAAAGAAAAGAAAAAATAAGAAATTGACAAATTTGAGTTTTGTCTTGTTTTGTTTACTACCTAAGATGTCCTTTTGGTCATTGGCCTTTTGTATTTGTTTGATGTGCTGAAAAATTTCTGAAGAGTGACATTTATTGTTAAATTCAGTGTCATCATAATTTTATATGACTGTAGTTGCTAATACATGTATGGCACTGTAGTCTTTGCAATTTATAGTTATGCCAAATTTTGTACATCATGGGAAAAATAATTGTCAATTGTAATGAAATTTTATCATACCGAAAAAATAGATCAAACAGAAGCTAAATTTTGTAAACCTTCATTATAATTTGTCAGATAATTGAAGTCACAGGATTAAAGATTAAAGCATGATGTATTTCTTGTATAGTTGTTGACATGGAATTATATATGTGAAAATTGAATGATTTTGACCTGTTACATAAAGCAGACAACACTTTAGTAAAAGTAAGTCATCATTTTGTTAATCTGTCAACTTTTCTGTTAGGCAAATATTAAAGATTTTAGATTTTTCCATAATAGGAGAGTATAAATGATAAAAAACAAAAAGGTATAAAACATCCAATATGGCAGAAATCGTCTTTAGATACCAGAGATAGATTATCATGAGAGACCAATTCTCTAGACAGATCACCTTTTTAGATGCAATTTATTGAATAAATCTTACATTACAGCCTATGTTTAGAAGGATTCACCTGTCTTATAAAACCATATCTTCTTGATTTAAAGAGACATATCTTAGTACTGGTACTCTGGTCCTACTGTTATTACATTCTGCACATTTGTTTTTACAACAAATATAATTGAATATTGCCTTTTTGGAAACGTCGTCCATCGTTTCCAAAAAGGCAATATTTAATTATATTTGTTGTAAAAACAAAAGCAGACTTGATAAACCTTCTCTTAGGGCACATAGAATTTTATAATTGCAGTGACTGTTTTACTAGTCTGGACAAAGATGTGGATGAAATGGGTCATCTCTTTAGTTATACACAGTGAAACAGCAATAGAATTATAAAACACAGAAAACAATATTTTTTTTTTTCATTTTTTTCTGTGTATAACAATATGAATCATGACTTAAAAACAAAGTATATAAGTACACTTTTATAAATATTGTGGAATCTGTGTTGAGAGACCACTTATAAAAAACTTCTTTAAATAGTCATGTTTAGATTAAACCTGTCATGAGAGACCACCTGTCTTTAAACACCACACTTCCATAGCTGTAGAGGCCGTCCCTATCTTTTGGATGAGACAGTAAAAACCAAGGTCCCGTGTCACAGTAGGTGTTGGCACGTTAAAGAACCCTCCCTGCCCTATGGACAGCAGTGCCAAGCATAGGCAAAATCTGTAGCCCTTCACCAGCACACGGTGATGCCTCCATATGAGTGACATATTCTGGAGTGGAATGTTAAACAACAATACCATACCATACCATCCATGGCTGTAGAGCTCTTTCAAGACAGTTTCCATTGTAATTCTTCATACAGTAGTACATGTAATAATTGTAAAATATAAATACAAGTAATAATTCCAAGGCACTGACAAATCATATAAAGGTATTGTGAATTTGCTTCATTTATCTCCGAATTTTTCATCTACTTGAATATTTTCTTTTCTTGTTCTTTAGGTCGGGGAAATTCTGCATTTGAAACTGCTGATTCTATATATGGATCTACAAATGTTATTCACATGGTGGGGAGGTCCAGGGTAAGACTGGCTTGGGCAACACATTATGTTGGTGATTTAAGGTATGTTTTGTTTCTTTTTTTTTGTATAATTGTTGTTGTGTTGAGAATACTATAGTTATGGGGATGTCATCAAATGCTAGTGAGGGCTCCCAATTTTGGTCTGGATACTCACCACTTTGGGCCATTAAGTATTGACTGATCATTTTTGATTATGAAAAATAACATCTTCATGTAAGTAAAAAGATTGCATTACTAAGTTTTGGTGAGTTTGAATAAATAAAGATGTAGACCAGATTTTCTTTTGAATTAGTCACTTCATATAAATTATTAAATGTATATCATTTCTCCACATCCTACATTGTGGTGATGGATCCCTGAACTAGTCATGAAAGTACTGTTTGTTCAAAACGACAATAAATCCCATATAAATTAAGACCTAGTCAGGAAATTTGGACCATTTTTCTTTGTTTATTTTTCCCAGCGCACACTGCATAAATAAATTAAAGTCAACAAGCCTACAGACATCATCAGTCTATTCAAGCCATCTTCCCCATTTCTAATCACAAACATCACCCTAGGACAGGAAATAATTACATGGAAATTACTTGTATCAATATGATGCTTTTTGTTTGTTTTTTCCCTGTAATTTTTAGCAAGTTCACCATTATTTTAGCTATCTCATCATGATATGGTGGTAGAAAGCTGATGATGAATCTGACCTTTAGGCATGCATTTTACCATACACAGCTGCAATCCAAGGTCCAGTTTCACAGTATGTGTCAGCAGGTTAAAGAACTCTTCCTGCTCTAGGGCTGTAAATGCCCAGCATAGTTGAAATTTGTCGCCCTTCACAGTCACACGGTGACAACTCTATGTAAGTGAAAGAGTCTTGAGTGGGATATTAAATAACAATCCAAAAAACTTATTACTTGCAGGGCCATCATAGTCCTGTAGTTAGCATTTCTTCATTTGAACTTGTTGGTTTGAATCCTCATCATTCTGCAGTTGACTTTCCCTGTCCTTTGTATGAGACAGTGAAAACTGAGGCCCTGTGTCACTGTAGGTGTTGGCATGTTAAAGAACCCTCACTGCTGAATTGCCACTATTGTCAAGCATAGGCTAAATTTTTCACACTTCACTGGCATTGGTGAAGTTTCCATATTAGTAAAAGGTTCTTGACTTGGATGTTTAAAAGCAATACAACTACCAACTTATTACAAGGTAGCAGCAATATCAAAACATCATAAGATCTTAGGGCTATACTAGTGGGGGTTATACTATTAGTCTTGTTCTACCATTGTATTTTCTACAACCTTCACTAGAGCTGCTGTCTCCGTAATACATGTATTACGTTTTGCTTGTCCGCTGCTATTCCTGTAATATTACGGGTTAGATCCTCCATGTCGGAATCCCGCCTCAAGCAATGGATTATGCAAAAAGCAATAACAGCTTGGACTTAAAACATGCATTTGCAGTAAGTTATTTTTTTCCCTCAAAAATATAAAAACAAAATATGGTAATTGATTAGTTTCAAAACCAGTCATCTGGAGTTTTCTCTGAAATTCCCTAGTTTGTAGATGTACTGGTAATATAAGTTTTCCAAGCTTTTGTGTTATACAGAGTGTACTCTGCCTCATCATGTGTGTTTTTGTTTTCTTTTGTTTTGCTTTCTGTGTGTACAACTGGTAGTCAATGTCAGTCTTGAAGTAAACTTTATAAAAAGTCAAAGATAACTTATCAGGTTTTTGTTTCTTATCCAACAGAGCAGTAAATAATGGCTTACTGGACACTTACCAACTGAAATCATTAGATGGAGTTCTGGAGGCTGGCTTAGAGGAGATTAAAATTGTGAAAAGGGATGGCAAACTTTACTTGCAATTCAAGGAAGATGAAGAAGACCCTATTTTTAGCTTGGACAACTTTGCACTTAGAGATCCGTATGATAAAATCATAAGATGTCTAGGATTCAAATTTGATTCCAGCATATTTCACAAGTAGGTATTTTTGTATCGCTTAGATATGTCACTCAACAGTTTTTTCGGCAAATTACTGTTTTTTCATTGATAATGTCTTCAATGTTTAGTTTAGGGGAGATATAGAAATCACCATGTTCATCTGTCAGTCCATCTGTCTGTTTGTCTGTCTGTCTGGTAAAGAAATTCTGAAAGCAGATTTCTCTTACATAAGGGATTTGGCTTCCATATTTCTTATAGACAGTCACCTTATCAAGAAATGCATTTTGATACCAAGACATTTGACCTAGTGACCTTGACCTTCAACTTTAACCTTTTTTCGTTAAGAGGTTTTGTAAAGCAGAATCTGGTTGAAAAAAATATTCCATTGGGGGTATTTCATTCCATTAGAGCTGCTCCAGATAGTTTACCTTACCCATTCATATTCATCCTTAACTTCACAGTTTTGCCCCTTGTATCCAGAAAGTTTCATAGGATTCAGTTTCTAATCTTTGCTGCCAGTGGGGTCATTATTATTGCTGATACATCTAGGGTTGTGTATAGAGTTGGTGCTACAGTCAGCATCATACATAATCATACATACCGTATGAGAGTGGGTATAAGAGGTGTTGGATAAATATGATGCCATATTTCAGTTGAAGTAGGAGTTGACATAATGATTCATTTTTCTGTTTTATTAAACATTTCTAAAAACATTAACATCTAGATGTACAAGTCTGTGGCAAAGTATCATGTGATCATTTGCTTTTTTTCCCCCTAGTTGATATGTTGGCATTGTACTTGATTTGTAATTGTATCTAAAGTTACCTTCTGATACCTGATAATGTAAAATATGCACAGCTACAAAGGGATTACTCCAGTGAGTAATTATAGGTCCCTCTAAATATGTGGTCTTATACAGAAATATTTCATGATGGAAAATTCCTTGTGATAAAATCATAAAAAGTTTGAAACAGGAAGTGTTATGAAAAATAATTCAATGCAAGTCTTGTTTATTTTCAGTTTGACTAAACTTACATTTGGTAAGGGCAGAACAAAGAAATATCCAAAAATAGGTTTTAATTATGAATCGGTGGACAACAAACACATGTTTTACGCTGGTACAAGTACACATTCCCTGGATTTCCGAAAGTCAGCTGGAGGTTTTATACATGGTTTCCGTTATACAGGTAAATTGATGTGAATAGGACCACCCTCATCAGCAACATGCAACATTTCCGGCTGGGTTGTACATAGAGGGTAGGCAAAAACAGTGGAGTTGGTCTATAACGAAATCAAAGGGGATAAACTTTTGACTTTGGTATAGGCATCCTTCGTTTAAAGCATCAGAATGCACTACATATATACATAAAAAGTCATTCTTTTCGGGGATTTTATTCCTCTTTGTTATTGCACCGAATTCGCGTTAAGCCGATTTGTTATAGAACAACTCTGCTGTAGATGGATAGGGAAATGTCATCAACTCCTGCACTTCTCCTCAATGACCTTGATGTGGCAAATCAGAGTGTGACCTTGACACATGATTAATATAAACTTGCAATTTAATATGCAATTAAGATCTGTTCATAAGAGAACTGAACTGTAGAATCCCCAGATAGAGGCTGGAGAAGTAACAAGTATACTAGTGTCTAATACTACAATGCTGAGGCGCTCAACTTTTGGATTGGTCTCATTATACAGTCTAACCTGTTTTAAGAGACTGTCTAAGGGAAGGAGACAAAAAGGGTCACATATGACAGGTTTTCCTTTAATTCAAAGGGCGCTAAGGCAGGTTACACTGTATGTGACTATTATTACTGTTGCCTTAGTTTTGTTCATGTGAAATAGGGGAACAATCCTTTATATTTTGATACCATGATACAGATACATGTAAGCTTTTTCTGCTTTTGTAATGTACATGTAGTTGCATGATACAAAGCTTGCTACTTTTGTTATTTGACTTGTTGAATTAGATTACATTGTCTTAACAAGTCAAGAGTACACGCATAAAACTGTATAGAGATTTACACAGATTTATTATTCAACATCATTGTCAGTAGGTAAGAGAAATTTGCCATGAATATTGACACACAATTGTCATCATATATGACAGGGGAAAAATTGATTTACCTGAAAGGATATTTTTTGCAAGCTTTAAACTGATTAATTTCCTTTTTTGGATGTGCCTCTTTATTTTATTCTAAATATTCTGTACAAAATGACAACCCACATAAAGTAATATTGATACTGATTGATTGGAAAATATAACACAAAAGGAAATCCCCCACACATTCTCATAAATGTCTACAAAAGAAACACTGTAATCGTGTGAAATCTTTGTGCTTTTGTTCTTTTTATTCTCTATGCTTTAGCAGATAGGCTTAACAATTACATCAGAAGATAATCTCTAAGCATTTACGATTTAGTATGCTTCACATCATTATCTTTCTATACATATTCGTTAAATAAGATCTCATTTTTTTAAAGAAAAATACTGACAAAATTGTCCATTTTTGGTAATTCAAACACTTCAGAATAAAAAGAACTCAATCCTCTCAGAATTATGACCCTGATAAAACTGTAGTTTTAATATTTAAGATCTTATAGCAGGTGAAGAAAAAATAATAATTACAAATTTGTAGTTGAAAATTATGTGTAAAAAATCCTTCAAAAACCTTTTGCACTAGAACTCTAAATGAAAAACAAATCATCAACTGGGATTTGAGCAATGAATCATGGGATTTATTTATCTTTTTATTTCTGTAGCAAAAGCATTATTCCATTTACTGGAATGGCGTTATCATCAAGTGCCTTGGCCATCAATCTCTGGGCCTGTCAGTCAACTACTCAACATCATCATTAAGCGCTTAAATGAAGCCTCAGGGACCTACCAAATGTTTGGGGTACTAGGGGACATTGTCATCCTAAAAGAGTAAGTAATGTTTGTCTGAGAGTGTTCATGTAAATAAAGATGCTGTAGCTATATTTGACGGGTTTTACTTGCAGTTTGTAACATTCTCAAGAATTCTAATGGGAGAATGAAACAGAATTCACCTTCTATTTGTCTGTACATCTGTTTGTAAGTCTGTCTGTCTGTTGATCTATTTGTCTGTACATCTGTTTGTAAGTCTGTCTGTCTGTTGATCTATTTGTCTGTACATCTGTTTGTAAGTATGTCTGTCTGTTGATTTGTTTGTCTGTACATCTGTTTGTAAGTCTGTCTGTCTGTTGATCTATTTGTCTGTACATCTGTTTGTAAGTATGTCTGTCTGTTGATTTGTTTGTCTGTACATCTGTAAGTCTGTCTGTCAGTTGATCTATTTATCTGCTTTCTGAAAGTCTGTTTGTTGATCAATTTGTCTGTACATCTGTTTGTCTGTTCCTCTGTTTGTACATGTCTCTCTGATTTATTTTGCTGTTTCTCTGTTTAAATTTGTTTGTCTATATGTTTGTCTGTACATTCGTGTTTCCATTTGCTATGTAGTGTTTACAAAATGTAGCTTTGTTTGAAAATAATTGTTTATAAAAAAGAAATGCCACACAATGGTCAGAGGTTGTGTCATGACTTTGACCAAAGAACATGCTTATACATTCCCAGATTGACAACACAAGGTCACAGAACATCACCTTTCATTTGAGGTGTGGTGATTCTTCAGACAATGCTTCATTCACGATGTTCATGTATTACCTACAACATTTATGGTTGGCTGTGGCTCTGAAGTAGAGTGCCCTGGTTCTAACTTGAGGTTCAGGGTTTGAATCTCAGTTGGATATGACTCATTGTTCCTGTACTTTGGAGGCTGTATCATACAGTTTCTGGCCCTTTAAAGATTCGTCAGTCTGCTCAATGGCTGAACATCAGTTTACACAAATTTAGATGTCTTCACCAGCATTTCACGAAGTCTCCATATGATTGAAAGATTCTCAAGGAAAACATTACATAAGTAATGACACACCTACATGATAGAAAGTCTGTATTTCTGTTGATGCTGAGATATCAATATAAAAAAGTAAATGACTACATGTTATACCAGGGTGTGGCACCTGGGTAAGATATAAGACAAATTCTCAGTATCTGTTTTCTGTATGTGACATGTGTGAAATTTTCATTACAGATTTTTTTTCATATATGTCCGCACTCAGCACTATTTCCGTAGGATCATTCATGCACAGATATTGATTTTGATTAGGTTATTTTGGAGCCTAGATTTTGATTTTAATATCAGATTGTGGTCTTTTATTAGTTCTGGAAATCTTTCTATGTGTAGCTCTGTATCCATATGTGATTTATTGACCATGATATGTCATTCTTTGCTAAAATTAGCATGGGCATTGATTTTTGACATGATTTAGGAATTTATATTATCAGATATGTGCTACTCTTTCATTGAAATATTGTTACTGTAATAAAAATAAAAAACACTAGTGCAAGCTTTCAAACAAATTTAAATTGTGTTATTGTAGTTACTCGGTTTTCCTTAATATGTATTCTGTCCCTGCCCTTTTTCCAATAAGTGTGGTACATATGTATGCATGATGCAGTAACTTTTAACATTTTCAACATCCCCTTTGGAAATCTGAGACAAAATTGTGAAGCATCAACTCTGGAGGATCATGTCTTGAGGTTATTCAAACCGTCCAATTAAATCCAGAAAGGGGCTCATCCTGCATCCTCACAGCTTCCATGTGGTATCTCTGCCACAGACACAAATATCATCAGGATTCAACGATGCACTTCACATGGAAAATTGAATTCTTTAAAGAATGACCCTAAATGAACCTGTAAACTTTTTTATGCTCTGCCATAAAATGGCAGGGGGGCATATAATGGGCACCTGTCCATCATTCCTTCATCCAGTCTGTCCCTATATTTTGTCCCTGCAACTCTTAATATTCCCTTTGGATGATTTCAATGAAACTTTAATGGTACAAAGATCACATTATGTAGATGAACATGTGCTAGGGAAGTCTGTACATTATTAATTTCAGAAGTTTAGGCCCCTGAACTTAGAATTTTTTCTTGTGTGTGTTAGGCAGTATTATTGTGTCTTCACAATTGCTCCAAAGCCCTTTAGAGGATAACAATGAAACTTAATACAATTAATGATCTCAACATGTAGATTTGCTTGTAGAAAGGGGATGGATGTCCATACTTTATTACAGAAGTTATGGCCCCTGGACAGAGATTCTTTTTATGTGTAAATCAGTATCATGGTGTCTTCGTTATTGCTGGAGGTGGTGCCATTCATGGGGTATCGACACATCTAGTCCATTTTGAATTAAATGAATTTGATAAGATCATATACAAACTTTCTGGGTTTTTGATGTACATGTATGTTTATTTCAGAGAAAGTCCCTGTGGTCATATTTATTCCCTCCCTGATGTTAAGTATTTTACATAGAATTACATGTAACACAGAAATTGATTTAAATGCAATAGGTGATGACTTATGGAAATCAAGCAAATATTATATAATAACTGCACTATTATTGGTTCAATATGAGAATTTATGGAAGATAAAAACAATATCGACCGAGGCTGAAGGTGGAGGTTACCGGTAATAATGTTTTTGTACTCCATAAATTCTCATACTGAACCAATAATAGTGCAGTAATTGTTTTACTACATTTCACAGAGATACTGAAATTTCTATCAGTTAGTTGACATGTATTTTTTTTTTAAAAAAGAAGAAACTTAACAACAATCTTATCCCGTACAGGCTAGAGTAGACAGCCAAAAATGTGTGATGACATAATAGACATGTCATAACAGTGCAATATGATAAATGATCTGGTTTGCAGTGCAATCAGTCTTAAAATGGGTACACAAATGAAAATGCTGAAAAAATTTAAAAATGTAATAACACGTATTGATGTGATAACACATATTACATCAGCAAAAAAAAAATAAGCCTGCCACAGGATATTTATTTATAAATCAGCCTGCCACAGAATATTTATAAAGTGCAATCATTTTACTTGTTTTTCTTGGCTGTTGGTGGCTAAAACCACAATTACCAGATGATAGATGGTAATTTTTTAATCGACTTTATCAATAGATTTTGTACAGGGTAAAATTGTATATTCATGAATACTCAGATTTTTCAGTTTCTTTGTAACAAAAGTTTAACTTATACAACTTTATTTTAGAAATGGTATGGAGTATGAATATTTGGAAGAGTTTCCCATCAACTTAATACATCAACTTACAGAATCATCAGGCCATACAGCTACACAAATCATAGGGATAGTGATGGAATATGGCCACCATTTCTCTGGTCCTGGAAATGATATATTTCGTATTGACAGGGCAACAGGGGAGCCTTCAGAAGCTCACACCTCCAACTTCCTCCATCCAGTTTTGTACTACTATGATAATCTTCCAACAGGTAATGTACACATGTGTGTTTTGTTTGTTTTTGGATTATGCAAAATTTGAAAATCGTTTAGTCACTAATGGTGGCCAATTTTTTTTTATTGAAGAGAATACCTGATAATTATTATAACCAGAGAGAAACCACTGACCATTGCCAGTAAACTTGCAAACATTCTAACAAAGCGTCTTGCTGATTTCCACCAAGGTTTACACCTTTGTGTAGATGTGACAAACTAAATGGTTTTAATTGTAACTTGTCATTTGGCATGGAGACTGAGGTTTCTTTGTGTGATTTCTTCTATCAGTCCTTCTTTCTATTTTACTTCAACAATTGGAACCCATTTCAGTCTCTATGGCAGGCAGACTATCTTCTGTCATTTGTCTATAAATTAACATCAAATAGAAAATAGGACACTTAAAGTTTCCCCTCTGTCTGCCTGTCCATCTTGGGTGAATCCAATTTAAGTTTTATTCCAATTAACATATTTCTAGCAAAGTTGTCTCTTTGACTGATTGTAAGAAATTGTTTTGTTCAGCGTTCAAACACTTTTGTTCATAGATTTATGATAACAGACAATGAATTTTGTTATTAATTGACTTACATGTATGACATTTTTTATCTGTATATTTCAGCTGATGACATGAATAAAAGAACACCGGACGATGTCTTACCCCGACCAAAATATCTACATCACATTGTAGAAGACTTTTTAACATCTTGGGATGGACCAACAAGCCATATTTTACCTCTCAGAAGGTTCATTGAGAAAGTCGTCGGTCAAGACTTACGGAATTTCTTTGCAGATAACTGTTTCAAACTAGCACTCACTAACGTTAACATTCCACTGTCATGCAAGGGTCATTTTATGCAAGGTGAAGGACTTGTACCAACAGATAGTCTGCTTAATCTCCATCAACTGGGTACGGGTGTATCTACATAAGAATTATCAGTACTTCCAAATCCAAGGTATAGCACTGAAGAACTATGTAAACATTCTGTAACTCAAGTGTCTTTGGGACCAAATTAGTCAAAGTGCTCATCAAGTTTTGTTCTTTAACCCAATTTTTTTTTTCTTTGAAAAGAAAATTTTAGTTACCACCCCCCGTAATAGTTTTACTGCGTGTGAGCATTTCTTATCAACTTTCGTCCAACAGTCAATCTTCTGTCCACTGTGATCTACTGTCCTTCTCCGTCCTTAAAACTCTTATCATTTGTATACATGTAGTCCAGAAGGTATTGAAATATTCCTCCTCAAACTTTGTATTTATGTTCCATTTGGCTTCAGTTTTTGTATAATAATCATGTGAGACTGATCAGGATAAAAACTTTGGATTTATACTTGGGACTTAGATCTTTACAGCATTGGTTTCACTCTAGAGTAGCAACTCTGTTATAAGCCATGGGAGGTTTTCTTACCAATGATCTTCTGGTGTTGGAACGAGAATTTGACAGGGTATCATAGGAAATTTCAACAATAGTCATTTAGTGAATGATTCTATCTCTGTAAGTTTTTCTTTTCATTGATTTTGACCTTATTTCCACTTTCAAATTAAGAGGCCTACACACTCCTATCAAGGATATTTGTAGAAGCAGAAATGATTAAAGTGCTTCAGAACTGAATTGTATAAATCTGTTATTTGCTGCTCTTCTATGATTCTCTGTCATAGTAAGGCAGTATGTGTGAGTTGTCATATCAGATGCACAGCTATTAAAGTCTCTGGTATTGTTATGCTTTAATGATGGGCTCCCATATGTGCTTACATTTTTTCTTTGTAAAATCCATTTGTTTTATATCTTTGTCCCTTTTTCTCATTTCTCTACCTGGATGCCATAAATAAATGGACTAAATCAGTGTTGCATGGATATCTTTATACCTGTAATATACATGTACATGTACATATTAAGCCTCTTTTATTGTAGTGATTATCTGCTTTTGAAGAAAAAGATTTCAATCTGAAATAACAGTTTTTTTAACGTCTGTTTATAGAATATTGTTCACTAAGGCTGTTATTGATACCATTGTTAAGCAAAAAGAGGAAGACTGCTATATTTGTGAGGAAGAAGTTTGGGGTGGTATTGTTACATGAGCACTTGAGATTAAGGATGTAATTTCAGCTTTATATTTAGAGTGACCCTCAAGGATTAGTGCAAAAATATTTAGCTCATTTATTTACACAATCCTTTATATTCTGTAAGTTGTTTCTATGATTCATTTTCTTTAAGAAAAATTATCCTTCTGGAAGATTTCTCTGTTGATGGCATTTCCTATACTTATGAAAAAATTGTCTAAGACTAGCACTAGAATAATAGAATGACGAATATTCTTACAACATTTTAATCCCCTTAGTTTTGTCATCTGCAAATTTTGTAAGCCTACTGTTAGGGAATCTTTAATTCATTTTAAATGAAAATCAAGATTCTTTATTGATCAACTTCCACAATAATGTCTTTCTACATGTGCACTTTGTGACATTTCTTTTACATTCTATTTTCTGCATTTGTAGACGTCAAATGGTGGTGATGAATTCTGATCATCGTTACATGTATATAAATAGATTTCATGTTTGATTATTTGTTTTTCACATTATTTCTTATTTTTCTGCCAAAATTTCAGTCTGTGATTTGCTGTTTTTGATTGATGTCCTTTATCTATTTGTTTATTTATCTAGACTTGTATGACTATTTGTAGAGCTAGAGTACATAGATATGTACAATGAAGATGTTTCTTACTTTCACATTTCACTTTTTCTTCACTTGATAAGGGGGTAACAAATGTAAGAAGGACTGGGAATGTCAGACCAGGTAGCTCAGTTGGTAGAGCAGCTGCAAGGTTAGTGGAAGGTCTGTGTCCAAATCCCAGTCTGGTCGTCACTTTCACCTCGCCTATTCTACAGAGGAAAACCTTCTGTTTGTTAATTTTTGTAGGATTTTTGTTAAAGTATATTGGGATAGGATTTTAGTTTTGAAGAAAAAAATAAGGTTTTGATTACACATATGGGGATAACAGAATTTTGTCACAGAATAGTTAAGTTTGGTTTTAATTAGTAAATATCCAAATTAGCACAAGTAGTATGCAATTTAACATTTGTGCATTGCAGTGAAGATTTATTTAACTGAAAGTATGTACATGTAGATGTAACTATTAGAATTGTTGTACTAATCAACAAATTGCTGTTTTATGTCTACTTAAGATGACTTTAATCTTTCACATTGTGATAGTTTTTTCTGTGTTTCATACAAATACATCTATTGATAGAAAAATAGAAAGGTGTATATGTATGACTTAATCATGTATTGTATGACTAATAACATACGTTATACCTATACAAGCATAATAGTAGCAAAATATATAGTATATCTTTTAATTACTACAGCAACACATCTGTTAAGTAAGAAATTGCTTGTAAATATGCTTGTTTATAAAGACCTAATGCTTTAAACAAAGTTGTCTTTTGCTGAATATGATTTAATGGTGTAACTCGTACAGGGAACCACACTAGACATCTGGGATGTTATTGTATCATTATGAATAGGTAACCATACCATGCAGATACAATGTAGCTGGGGAATGTTTGTATTTTTTTTAATAGGAACCATGCGATACATCCAGGTATTTGTTGTACCATTATGAATACTGAACAGGGAACAATGCCAAGCATCTAGGGAATTGTTTTATCATTATGAATAGGGAACCATGCCAATCATCTAGGGAATTTTATATCATTATGAAAAGGGAATCACACTTGACATCTGGTATGTTATTGTATTTCTTTGAACAGGGAACCATGTGATACATCTATGGAATTGATGTATCATTATGAAAAGGAAACCATACCAGACACTGGGGAATTATTATACTACCATGAATAGGGAACCATACCAGACATTTGGGGAATTGTTTTTGAACTAACCCAGTGGTCATATTAAGCACACTTGCTCGACTTTTTCAATTTGTCACTTACAGTGCTTGCATGTCACATTGGCACTTTACATTCTCCAAAGTGCTTTGGTAATTCTGAATTTGAATTTTCTGTTATAATTTTCATATGTATTTACTGAAAAACCAGATGAATATTCTAGTGGTCTCTAGTGATCATTGTGTCTCAAATTGTATCTAGTCAACAAACATCCAAATTGGCTACACTAGGTAATGATGAAGTGTAAAAAGCTTTGTATGAATTTGCATTTATGTATGTAATGTAAGACAGGTCTATATATATATATACACATGAAAGTAGACAATAAGTATCAATAAAACTGAAAGCTTTGTAGACAGTCAACTTTTATAAAAGACCACATCCTCCATGGCAAGTCCGTCAAATGATTTTCCTAGGATAGGATCCACTATATCAACAGTAACCCAGTTCCATAATCTTTACGAAATTTAAGTCATTTCTGTCCATCTTTTAATAATCTAAGTTAGTGATTTCCGTAGAACTTTTGTCAAAAGTAGTACTCCAGATTTGTTGGTGATAATGACACTTGGTATAATGGTGGTTGTTGACAGGTATATCTGAGAGTTACATGCTGGATTGAATTGTTCTAATTTTGCAGTTAAGTTACATTAATGATAATGCCCTATATTTCCATCAGTAAGGCTACAGTAGAGTCAGTCTTCAGAGACAACCATGCAGCCATAGACATGTGATCTTTCAAGGCACGAGGCCTCTCAACACAGGCTCCATTCACTTAGGATGAGATATTCATGAAGAGTAGCTTAATCAAGAATGTAAATTAAGTAGCTTAAATCAGTCCAGCATGGCACTCTCACACAGCATTTAACATGTTACATCCAAGATGCTGACTTTTACCATAGTTTATGAATGTTGATTGTAATGTTGTAGGGTCTACTACAACAATGTGTTTGTCTTTTTTCTTTTCTTTTTTTCAAATTCCCAAGTATTGAAGAGGAAGCAGATGTTTTTTTAGTGAAAATTTTGATTCTTTCATTTTGTTGATTTTGATTATTAGTTTATATGTTTATACTTTTGTATTTTTCTTCTAGAATTCAGAAATATTTGTCAATTATAGAATAAGTATGGGTTAAGATTTTTCAAAGGTTGAACTTGAAATTTTTCCACAATGTCTGCTTAGATACTCTGATGACCCCTGTATCTAAGTAGCTAGACCGTTGTGTTTTAAATACTACAATCTCTCACCTACAAGTAGGTTTTTTACCTGGCTGCTACAGTTTTTACCTCACTAAAAATTTTGTTAGTTACCTTGCAGAAGTTAAGTGTTCTTTGCCCTAACACACAGTAACCATGATTTCAGCAACTGCTGGTAGATACCACCGACATGAGATGTATGTGACACTAAGAAATCAAAAGTGATATTTGTTGCACAATATTAGTCAGCCAGATATGTTCTGAGTTTTGTTTCACAATTTGGAGTACCGGTAATGCTTACACAGGACATATCTGTCTTACAGCACATTTATGCTGTTTTCTGCTCAATGACTTTTTTTCCTGTTTGGAACACCATGATGATCGAGATGTCCATTAAAATACTGGATTACCACAGCATGCATTGTTTTATCTTATTTTATAAATAGACCTATCCAGAGTTATCCATTTTCCTGGGGATATTTATATATATCTAGGGTATCCATCTAAAGAAACATGTCCATTGGAATATTGGATGATCTCGGAAGTTATCCATATTAACTATCTAGTGTAAATTTTGAGGATATCAAATATCGCTTGATGTAAAATTGATATATTAGATCTTGATGTCACAAATGACATGGCCATATGCAAGTTTTGTAAAAGACCATATATTTTTATATTAGAGTGTAGTATGTAGGAAAATATGTAATGATATATTTTTTGTCAAATGTTTTGATTGGTCGTCCATTACTTCCTCGTGTGTATCATACATCATGAGGAATTCTAAGACTGTAATTAGAGTAGAATTTATTGTTGATCTTGTAGTATTTATTTATAATGCTTATTTATTATAAACATAGCCTTCATTGTACTGACAGTATAGAATATCTTACACACTTTGAAGTAATGTACATGTGTATGTATGCATTTGTTTTGTTTTGGTTTTGGATTTTTTTTAGTTTTGGTATCATTTCAAAACTCTGTATCTGCTAATAAATTACATAAAATTGAAACATATAATTCACATGATTTACATGCATTTTATTTTTTTTTTGGGGAGGGGTCTTATTTCTTTTCATATACATGCGTCTTTTTCGTTTCATATTTTTGTACATTGAAAAAAAAAGACAAAAAAGTAAATAATCTGTCTTTTGTGATTACTTTCTTGCATTACCAATAAACTTAGTTTTCCTAATTATATTTCTCAATCACCAATCTTTATGATTTGCAGCATGTACAATTGTATTAGTACTATTACTTACCAAATGTAGTAATACATCAATGAGTCAAAAACTGACCAGTTCATTGTCAGCTCAATATGGACATTTGAATGTCCAGATAGGCTTTAGATAACAAAGAAATTGAATTAGAAGTTGGATCTAGAGACCCAGAAACAAGGGTGTCGTTTAAGTTCTTTGTTCATCAAGTATTATCAACAGAATGTGATTTACACGTGATAATTTAGAGTAGAGTTGTTAAAGTGTTAAAGTAAAATCTGTCTCATTGCCACAAGTCTGCAAAGTTTTATAAGGATATATGTAGGGCCTACATGTATGTCCAAAGATATGTGTACATGCAAATGTTTAAAAGAAATGAGCACTTGTTATGAATTACACACTTGTCAAAAAAAGATCGCAAGAAATCAACAAAATTAAGTCATCATTTAATTTTGTCTTTACCCCCACCAACCCTTACAAAAGAAAAGTACATGTAATTTAAATCTTTTTTTGTAAAATTGACCTATGTTTCAATTTCCATATTGATTTGATCCTAATGTCAAGGTCATAAGGCGAGCTTGTTCTTTGTGTGTTTTTTTAGGAAGAGTCCATGTAGGCACTCACCAAAAAAGAAAAAAATGTGATAAAAGCCTGATTTTTTATGTATTTCAGTTTGAGATTGTTCAAGAAAACAAGATGTTCTGAGGGTGATGCTCAAAGGAACCAGAAACAAAACTATTGTCAGTCAATAATTTATGTTCTTTGCATTATCAGAGTTATCATACATTGTATATACATTTTTTTGTGTTGGATCAGACGTTTTCAGCCAATATATCACAAAGATTTTCCCATAGCAGTACAACACTAACAATCATTCATTGTTTATGTTTCATATTTATTTCATGGGTTATAATGAGACATAATACAATGGGATGTGTTTTGATATTTTTTCTATGTTTGCTTTTTCAAACTTTTTTATGTTTATTAATTTTGAAGGTGAATTACATACTTCAATTCTTAAATCTACAAAAGGATTATTTTGTAATTTGTTTTTGTTAACACTGGGTGAACTGGTTTTCTGTTACAAATTTATGTTTATTGCATGAATCAATATAGATAATAACTGTACATCTATGTTTATTTTGTTGATCTGATTTCTGATAATAAGAATAATCTGTATACGGGGCTTTGTTTTTTTCAAAATAAACATGTAACCTGGCAAGACTTGTGTTGTTGCTGTTTTGGTAGTTTATGCCACTTTTAACATAATTTCAGTTATACTGTGATGGCATCACACTGATCTAGGTTTCAAGAATATGTTCCTATGCTTAGAGCTCTTTCCTGTGCAGAGAATGATCTGTAACATGCCAAGCAGTAGCTGAGTTTTGAGTTCATCTGGAATACCAATTTTGCTTCAGGATTAGAGAAGACTTAGGTCTACACAACAAGTTATTTCAAATGTTCCACAATAACATTTCTGGTTTGGGATATAGTTTATGTCAATGGTAATATTTTAATATGGGAGTTTTGAGATTATAACTCTTGTTCTTGGAGGCGCGATCAGACACCACGTATCAAAGAAGGTGGGACTGTTTTCCAAAGTAAGCAAGTGGTACATCCGTACCACAACCATATAGCATTTATTTCGAGGTGGAAAAATGAAACTTGATGTATTTTTAGGTGTAGATACCAAGGGATAATCTTTTGATAACATCTAAATGAGGTATATCTTGATAACAGTACTGATATACAGGCATACGCGTTGTTTTCTGACGAGAATAGTCCCACCTTCCTGTACACTTCGCAAGCTTATCGTATCTTCATGCTGAGAATTTTTACAAAGGGAGAGTATCTCAAAACCGACATATTTGTCTCATGCGAAATTCATAATTCAATGCATAATAGGTGTTTCACACGAGACCAAGCTAATGAATTTTTGTTTTGTTTTAGAAATTGGTTTCATGTGAATTTATTTCAGAGTCAGCAAAAGAATGACAAGTTTTAATCTGATTGTAACTACATACCTACATCAGAACTGCATCTGTGCAACTAACAGCTTTCATCAAGTCTAAATGGTAATCTGGCTGAACTTGGAACTCTACTATTTCTGAGCATGATAAATGTCTCATTTGAAGCATAGAAATATTCCACTACTATGACTTGAACACAGGACTATATGTACCTGGTCTACATGAGAGTATTCAACTATTCAACTGTGACCATCTCTACAAGGTTTTTGTAGACGTGTTGATTCATAACGGTAGGTCTATATCAGGTCTATATTTTTGTGATGTACGTTCATCAGTAACATTTCCACACATGCACATATGTTACAAGCTGTCACCATCACTTTATCCTGTCTTAACAGGAGATGTCTTACAAAGTTCGATTAATTTTAAGGACATAATTTGTTTTATCATGAAATGCTTTTTTGTCAGTAAGAAATGAAGAGCAGGCAATGAGAATCAAGGCCCTTCATACAAGGTCAAATCTTGTCTTATCTCTTTTTGATTTGTCTTTGAGAACATATGGTGAAATATACAGAATCTTTGGGAATTACCTTAAAACAAGGTAATTTTACTATAGCCTACCTTGCTGACATACAGAGCAATGACATTTGACAAGAAGAGTCTGAGAAGAAGGACCTTTTCATTTACATTTCTAATTCAATTGTTCAAAGATGTTGTATTAACCTCTAATAACATTAATACTGTAGCCATAAAGGAGATTTACATATTTTAAATTCACAAGTTTTATAAGTGTAGGCCTGTATGATGTCTGTAAGCAAATAGAATTTGGAGTGCAACTTATGCTAACTTTTGCATTATTTATTAATTGGCCTTAGCAAATTTCTTTTGTTTTTATTGTTAAACGTCTCCCAGCCAAGAATCTTTCAGTCAAATTGAGAGGTCACTGAACGCTGCTGAATTAACATAGCTATAAGTTTTGCACTATTTGGCCACTGAGCTGTGAGGATTCTTTAAAACATGTTGACTCTTACTGTGAAACAGGACCTGTTTTAAAATATATAATGTCTCATCAGAAGAACATGAAAAGCCTGAGCTGATTCCATTGAGCAGGATAGAATTCGTTACCTCACTATTCATGGAGCCACGATGGCTGATCCGGCCCATCATGTTTTGAATAAGGCGTAAACTATTCTGATTCCTTCTAAAAGATAAAACTTTCTCACTTAGAACACATAACTTTACTTCAAGCGAATTAATTATCATCAACAGTAAGACATGCACTTCCAGAACGTATAAATCATTTTCGGATGATATTTCAGATATAAAAGTAGATTTATAATAATGGATAGCCTACACAGCAATAAATTTCTCTTCCTGTTATTGTTTTTTTCATTTATTTTTTTTTTATTATTATTATTATGATTATATTTATATATTTTTTTTTATTGTTCTGGTTGTTTTTTGTGTTTGTTGTGTGCGGTTTTTTTTATTTTATTTTTTTCTACATGTAGGGGCCTAACTATTATAGTTATTTCTACAGAGACTATGTTTAGGATGAGCAAATAGTAGAGAGGGTACAGAAGAACAATGAATAGATGAAACAGACTATTGGTAATATGAAAGTAATCACTCAAATTCCCTGCAATCTTGTATGAAAACCCTTTAATGATATAAAAATGTATATATACATGTAGTAAATATAACTTAAAAACAAAGCTGATATTTCTTATTATCATATGAATGATTTGCATATTAAAATGTTTTTCTAACTTCCAAATAATGTTTTAACACATAGTGTTATTAAAACTTTAGTTATTCATTCATCTTTAAGCCACCTTCCCCTTTCTTTTTATTGAAACCAAGTTGTTCCGGAAAGTCCGGTTCCGGGTCTATCTTTTGATTTCGAGAAGGGGAGGCTACTTTTGGAATGGCTAGAAAATGGCAGATACTGCAGTAATCTCACGAATGTGTGAAACGCCGGGGTGTGATAAAGAGGCCAAACTTCAGTGTCCCACGTGTATTAAGTTAGGAATACAAGGATCCTTTTTCTGTGCACAGGTCCATAGATATTTGTTTTTGCCTGATGAAATGTCTTACTGTTAATGTTTCAATAAGAGTGTGGGGAAATGGAGTGGAGGGGGGGGGGGGGGGGGGGTNNGGGGGGAGGGGGTTAAAATTAAATTTGTAGTGTCATGTTCTTTGCATTGACTGAGGATACTACAGTAATGTAATGTTACTTTTCCTGTCATAGTGTCAGTAGGTTATTTACGAATGTATTCAAATATTCTTCCGGTTTTGTATTTTACAAAGACATCATTAGATCTGTATCAAGTTAAACAATTTCAGTGAAATTGTAATTATAGCCAAGTATTTATATACGATACTCTGTTTTTTTTAAACAATTTATTAAAGTCGTTTATTTCAAAATTCTGTGAATATTAATACTGCACTAGGTAGTCAGCGGAGCCTAGTGACAAAGCTACTTAAAAGCTGTTTGGGGTATTTGATTCGAGAAGATTTACACCGTTATGTGCTCTATCCTTGAACAGTTTGGCGAAACGGAGTAGATCTATAATCAATCTTAACATTATGTGTCTCTGCTCAATTTATGATGAACCAGTAATGATAATAGCATTGGTAGGGAAACAAAATGCTATCCCCCTTGACATCATACTGCTGCATCAATAGGTACCAGTATACATCAACATATGAGATTGGTTACACTAGGAAAATTAGAGCTGTGAGGTAGTGTTCATCTGCACTGCGTCAGAGTCACAAAATGGCCGAGGAAGTGGATTTGAACCTCTAGGCAGAGGTGGCTGGTTTTTCTTGAACTTTCTATAAGACTTTAAAACTGAGATTTCACTTCTCAATGACTTAGGCACCAAGCGTAGTAAAAAATCTAAAGCACTTTCCCAGCAGTAGGTTGTGCCGCTATTCCCTTTTCTTACGCTGGCCCCCGACAGAATCCTAAAAGGGGTTAGTTGTACCTCCATATCAGGGCATATATAGGTGAAAGACTCATGATTAGGACATCAAACAGTGATGAAACAACAGTGATTACAGGAAACAACAAGCAGGTTATAGTTTGTGCTTCAGAGCTTAGATTCTGTGATCTAAGTCCTATACATATTTCCAGCAGACTGATGATGCAGTTTAAACAGTCCTCTATGCAGTCATTTTAAGATATAGCTATACATGCTCTGGATTCTTGAGACCATACCTATTTTTGAGGCTCTAATTTCACGTTGTTCAATATTTCTAAATTGGGCTTGAAGTTAGATTTATTTTTTACAAGAGGGAGGGAAGCATGTGCAAAACTGTACCTATGATGATGTGTTTCAACTTTAGTAATTATTATCATTTTTGGCCAGATTGTGAAACAAAATCCGGGTTATGAAATGGCGAAGTCCGTCTGCGTCAACAATTCCGTTTAGCTCTTGCGTTTAGGTCAATTGTGGAAAGACCATAGATGATATCATTTTTATAATTGAAACTTCACATGTAGATAGACCTTCCTCATAGCTATCATTCGCACTAGTTTTTTTTTAGAATTT
>JACSZP010009236.1:0-22670 GCA_016161895.1 Pinna nobilis | reverse complement strand
TCATGTGGTAGAAACCATGGCATACTTGATAGGCGTCATAGGATAAAACAAGTCGTAAAAATTACAAGGGGAACGTAAAGTTGTAGAAACCATGACCAGCTGAGTAATGGCATTTTATTACTCCCCAGATTAATAAAAAAATGTTTTGATAAAATGTATTTAGTAAGATATGCAATATTTTTTAAAGTAGAAGAATTGAAACTTCTATCAGCGAATGATATGTGTTCGAGCAACAAACCGACGAGGTATTGAAGAGAGTACAACGGACTTATGTGATGACCTTGAACTGGNNAGCATATTTACAGAAGTGTCACTAAAATGACTTAGAATACATTCTCCACACATTTCCATATCATCTCTAACTTAAGTAAATTATACCATGAATGATCAGGACTGGCATTGTAGGTGGCATTACCACAGACCTGTCGTAACGAGTACTACAACAGCAGGGTAAACAAATCAATCGCTCGCTCCATAAAGTGGTATACAGTACAATGTAAGCCAATGGATTTAAAAGGCTAACACGTACACAAGTACGTCCAGAGATATGTACTGGTATACTCATGTACAAAGAACCATAGAGAACTTAACCATTTACCCGACATTGGAAGTTAATGTGTGGACTATATGCATCTGAATCAAGTCCATGGAAAATAAAAGACGCGCCAGTTCTAGATCAACTGAAAACTTATGAGTCATTCTCTAAATTCGCTGGGTTCAAGAGACATAACTTTTGATGCAATTTTTGAGTCAATTGCCTGTGCCATTATACTATGGTTCTCTGCTATTGTAAAAGCGACAACAACACTAATGAGATGACCACTAGCTAGAAGCCGCTATTATGGATCTATAACATCTATGAAACTGGCCATAAACTACATGTCACAACAATTTGTTTACAATACCTATTTAAGTAACTGTTAGTTAGACGTTGATATGATACATCTGAGAGAAACCTTTAGCTAGTGAACTGTGAAAAGAACCATTAAAAATACGGAATACTATGGAAATATATCTGACCAAAATGTTCAAAAATAAAAATAATGTTCCTTTAAAACTATTATAAAAAATCTTTCAAATGAGGCTTAAATATAGGAGATTGTAATACTCAAGTATTATGATTTTATTTCAAAACTCACCAATCGGGTTACTAATCTGGATTGACTGACCAATCAGATTACAAGTGCATGTGTTTATCTATTTACCTTTTTCATTAAGAAGATTAAATCAGTTGATAATAGATTCGGTGCTGCTGATTACCGAAAACTAGATGCAATATAACGAGGTGGTCAATTTGTTAAGTTCTTTATATTTTAGAAAGTGAGAGAATGTGTCTCGTAAGACCAAATCCATGTTCTATATCATAAGTAAAATTAAATAAACATTATACTTACTGGGCAAAGATAAAATTGAACCCACCAATGAGGAAGTGGAAAAACTCAGTTAATGGGCTGAATATGCGACCCGGTATAGATAACCCATGTTTCTGAAAGATATTCAACCTTTTGGTTGAAACTTCCCTATTTTAATTATGATGAATTCACATAATACTTCTTACAAGTTGTCAAACTGCTAAACGTCTTTGCAGTTACAATGACTTCAATGTTTGCAGTAGTACTGCGTTGAATCCTTTTCTATGAGCTTAATAGCGTTTACGGATCTACTTCGACTATCCCACAACTTAAACAACATACAACACCTGCTATCTTATGAACAAATATGTGATGAGCCTGTTTCTATATTACATATTAAATTGTGTATTCTACATGCTTAGACCAATATCAACATAGACTATATGACCTGCTTGGTGAGTGAAGAAATAAAACCAGTCAGGAATACATTTGTTACCAAGTAAAGGATCTAACATACCTCAGATCATAAAACAAACTGAAGACAATAGTTAAGGCATTGGAACCTTGCGATATGGCCACATTCATGTATGGTTAAAACTGGTCTGAATATGAAGTAAAAGCATTGTGAGGTGATATTAATGACAATTATCATTATTTGGATCTACAGTGCATACCAAACTGTAAATAACGTGCCACATATGATAAGAACCAAAATACCCAGGGAATTTTATATACACAGACCACATCTTTATCATTGCTATTGGTATTATCATTATCATCATCATTTGAATTTTAATTATTAATGCACTGACACTTATTTGGGGATCCTTTTTTCCTTATAGATCGTAAATTGTGTCTGTCAATGTCATGAAGAGGTTGATTCATGAGGCATTTGCGTTGTACCTTAACAAGTAAATGTTTTCAGTTACACAGATGCGATGTTATCCATTAATTTAATTCTGAATGTATCATTGATATAATGAAATTAATAACAAATCTGTGATAAGACAAAATATGTATACTTCTTGACCAATTTTGGTCATTTCTAGCAATACGAGGTTTAATTCTTACATTTTTACAAAACAAACTAAAGATACCAATATGCACTAGTGCTGTAAAAATTCCTGGCGTCTACTAGATCTCTTCAGTATGATTGTACATACACATACCGTACTTCACTTTTCAAAGAGAAATTCCAGAATACTAGATTTTTACACCATGCCGTGCTTTTGCCTCCAACAAAATTAATTAAAAACCAAATTTCAACTTTTCAATATTTTGCCATGAGGGAGTGTTTCCAACAGATGAAACTAATGAAGTTTATTGATCTGAGTTAAAAGTGATGGGTTGAATCCAGGGCTGCTTGATTTTGGTCAAGTTTGATCAAATCTCCATACATCAAATTTCTATCCAGTAGCTGGGTGTAATTATCACACAGATTACCACATAGCCCTTGATTAGCTGCATAGCCATCCATGGATTATAAACTATCAGCGTTAACTGCTATTTTGCAGTTGGTCTACATGCTCATTACTGCTCAAATTGAATTATGTTTTGTTTCCTAAGTTTTATGAGAAGAGATTTCCATTCCTATGTGATGACCATGGGAAAATTACGCATGAATACTAGAAACAAACCCTTAGATAAAGTCACTGCATGGAGGAAAAATATTTACAATTCGGTATTTAAAAATCTAAATTTTTCCCGTGAAAGAGGTGTCATTGTTGAAATAAAATTTTTTTTTTAAAAAAGTGAATAAAAATTCATAATACATAAATAAATGTGAATCAAAGTTTCTTCAAATGACTGAATCAAATTGATTTAAGAAATTTGTACCAGGTTTGAAATAAATAAAGAGGTGTACCATGATTTAAATTAAACAAAAGTATAAAATCAAACATACTGCATGTATACAGTAATTAGACTTTTAAATTCTATACCCGCTTCAATATCATGCATATTTTCTAGGCCATTATCAAGATTAATGGATGAATTTTGATGTTGCAAAAAACATTGATCACACTTACAGAAAACAAAATGATACATACGTAAACATATAATATGTATATGATACTCACTGTCTAGTGCTTTACATGTCATCCACTCAGCAGACAGATTGGAATTAAAACTCCACAATGTATGTAATACATTAAGTAATTCTCTTAATCTTAATTTGACCATAAAGCAGATTTGTGCTGGATTGAAAGCATTTAGATCCTGTGCATATTAATATTTTCCAATGCAGATTAGAGTTTTAGAATTTGAGGCCTTATGTAAATGACTGACCAGTAATCATACACCACCAGGTAAAGGAGAGGTCACTTCTCATATCTATATTAGTTTGGGCATAGACCTTGCTCAGTAGTAAGTTCAAAACTAAGTCAGAAAAATGCATTTCATTCCACACTTTTCTATGAATACTCCCAAGTAAATGAATGATTGAAATGCAAGGAGGTGTATTCTCAAATAATCTTCTTAATCATTACAAAGAATCATCTGCTTCCTGAATAATAATATCTCTCCTATCATTAAGCCCACACCAAACTGAGACCATAGAATGTCAGTCATCTAATTTTGATCCCAACGCTGACCATGTCAGCATTTGTTTTGAAGACAGAAATAACAACTGCTTTGATATGCATTCACAGGATATTTTTTGTGGAAAAAAGTTCCCATGTAAACCTGAGAACATAAACTTCCCAAGTGGCTATTGTACAGATTGACCATTGTGACCAAAGGTCATCTGGTGTCATGCCAGGCTAAGACATGGCTGACCTCATTTCCCCTTGTTGATATACTGGCTCTTGGCCAGTCCAGTGTGTGAGAATATGAAGTGGAGTATCAGTATATAATGTTTCCTTCAAGAAATTCTAAATATCTGTTTTTGATTGGTTACTGTCTATTTGAAAATAGCAGAGATAGTGCACAAAATTGACAAATAAATAATGCAACATATAGAAATGATTTTCTGAAATTCAAAAATAGAATTGAATCTCGTTATCAAGATTAACTTGCCTCTTATTTGTAAATCTGACATTCTGAGTTTTGAAAGTTCAAACATTCCTTGTGGCCATGTCTATTGTTTGGATATTTTATCTATCCGGCAGAAGAAGTGAGTGTATTAGCCGAGATTTATCTTAAGGTCAGTCTTTGGTCATTTGGTCAGTATAGATCATTCTTTAACTAGGTAAAGTGGACATAAGCTGATAGTAGCTGTGTTATCACTTGTGCAAAGAATAGGAAATAAATTCAAATAAAACTCTGAACATTTTTGTTATTTAGTTAAAATGTTTCTTTTCCATGCGATCTTTTAAAACTGATTCTTTTCTGTCCTTTAGCAATAACATTTTGTAATTAAACATGAAGAACTAAAAGGTAAAATGTATTTGGAGTTGATTGTATGATGTTTAATTATAAAAAGGAAGACCTAAAATAATGGCCCTGCAGAAAAAGGAAAATCTTTCAAAATTAAGTGGGTCAGCAATAAAATTTTAACTAAACCAAGACAACATTGAATAATATCTGCCTACTTAGTAAATCCTGTATACTCTCCTGAAACGCCTTATTTAATACTTACAAATAACCATATCCCTATCATTATTCTTGATATATTGAGTTTGAGGCCTCTGTAGCTAACTGACAAGAGCATTGTGCTTCAAATCATTTACTCTCTCACTCCTTTCTGTACAGATTTGAGTCCTACTAGAAATTGAATTGATTGTGTGAGAAAGTTTGCAAGTTTACTTGTGTAGGGCTGATGGTGGCCTATATCTAGGTTTGTAACCAGTTTCTTTTCTCCATCAAGAAATACTGGCCAGCCAACGTATTACTGACATAAGCAAAAAAAAAAAAATTCTGTTTGCCACAATTAAGCAATATTGACCCTAATTTCATTTATTATCATAAATTTACATTAAATTCAATAAAACTGTACCTTCCACAAGGTTGGCAATGTCATACTGTGCTTGTCTAATGTCACATGTAGCTATCAGTAAAAGCCACAAGTTTAAGAGGATCAGTATTCCAGTATACCTGATCTCACCTCAAACTGAGTGTGGATGTTCCATTGTATCTGTGACAATAAGGGCAGTATCATATAATCTAACAAACAGTGTTTTTTTCTCTCCTTATCAAGTGAAATAAAGAATACTTAGTCCATTCCTATTCTAAACATCACATATTTGTTTTAATTACTAGTTCATCTTATGCCCAGATCTGAAATTAAGTGTAAAATTCTTAAGATTAACAAGGATGATATTAAGGTACATACTAATGGTGTTACCAGATAGTAGCTACACTGTATGTATTATACATGTGACTTGCAGCTTTACCTGAGAAAGCCTGGCTATAATTTTACTACATGCCCTCATTTATGCTGCAGAAAGTAAAAAGACATACTACAATCATCTATAGTGACTAAGTATAAATCAATAAACTAGCTGACATATTATGTCAGGAACATCACATGCAATACAGCCACCATTAGGGATTACCCAAGGTTAGGACCAAGACAAATAGATTAGCAATCCTTTTAAGCCGTACGTTTTCTTTTCTGCTGATACAACCCTGAGTTTGAATTTCCAGCTAATAATCAAGTGACAGAAACACAACATGATTAGACAACCAAGCAATTAATTCATGGGAAATCTTCTATGGTTGTTCATTAGACACAATAATAAAATGGTGCAATCACCCACATGGAAATTATCAAGAAATTGATCCAAGGCCTGTACATGCCTACCCCCTAGTTATGTAGATACAAAATATATTCTTAGAGAACAAAACTCCAGTATTCCTCTCTTCAGCATGAAATATTTCTATTTAGCAAACCCGATACATTTTTAACATGATATATCAAAAATGTGCAACCTCCCTCCCAAAAAACCTTTCCCTTCCAAGGGGATTGTGCAGATCCCATACACATGAGCTACAACTGGACTCTCATTGACATGTACAACATGGCAAAGGATCGCAATATAACTTAAGGCTGTGACTTGAAATTTGTAATCTATAAACCAAAGAGAAGTTTCCATCTCATCTTGTAACATATATGTAGCATCACTATCAAAATAATTTTTAGATACATGTATACAAATTCACTGCCTAATCTGACCTGGATGTATTGAAATTGACTCATTTGTCCTTGCTGTTTCTAAACCCTAACAGATTCTGAAATCTAATGACCGTTCTACAGAGAATTTCTTAAAGCAAATATAAATATTCAGAAATTAGCATATTTTGTTTCGCATGAAATTGACTTTGAAGAAAGAGAAAATTTTAATCAATAAGAAGACTTAAAACTGCTGAAGACTGCTTTGCGGGACTTGGGAAGGATCCGCGATAACACAATGTGTAATTGTCACAAATTCATTCTGCATTGGAGTACCTAACATGTTATTCCAATCAATACTATCATCTTGAATCCTATACAGGAAATTCAAAGACTTCTTTACTAGATTAAAACTTAATAGCAGAGAAAATTAGATAGTCTTACATCACAAAATTCAAATATTTCAAATCCTCGTGGAATTGCATTGATATTAGTAGACAGTTGACGAGCTTACTGTCCTTTGATTCTAAAGATTGAACAGAGTTTAACAAAATCTTCTGAAAATTTTCTTCCATCAATTCATTTTTTTTCTCTGAAATCATGACATAAATAGCTCACACGAAAACAGTTGTGATGCCCTCCTAATCTGGGAAACCAAGTTTATGATAGAGAAAGATTGGGCAACTGGAGGCTTCTGAAGGTCAAGTGTCAGTATCTGGCACTGAGAGAGATAAAACAATTAGGCAAATGACAAAGAATTATGGGTAAAATATATACTCAAAGTAAAATGTATCTAAATGAAAGAATAATGAGAAAGGTCATTCCCATGTTATGGAGGTTTAATGAACACAGCTGTTGTATATAAAGTTAACTCTGGTCCTTGACCAGCGGCTAACAAGAGATCACAGACTCCTTAATAACAGTGAGATTAAATCCAAATAGTGTTCTCACAAATCTGACCACTACAGACCAATAAAATAGCCATTACAAACTAGCAGTTCTTTCACTGAGTTTTCTCCCAGTTTAAGCTGCATCGATGAATAACATGAATGACCAGTGGTCATTATCATGATTTGTGGTCTTTTTTTATTTATTGCATACCAGCCTATTCAGACATAAAAAATAACAAATGTGAAATTCCAAAACAATTTGCTCTTGACCATAGCAGTTGACTTAACTTCTCATAAATCCGCTTCAAATTGATTCAATTATTTGAAAATTAGAATTTCTTTTATTGGATTTGTGATTCGCTTTACAAATCCCATTTTTATGACTAATTTGATATGTGAGAGGGTGTAAACTGGTAGCAGAACTACTTTGACAAGCTTATTTGGTCATCTACGTAAAGACAGGACACCTCAACAATTTTGACAGATGACATTTAAAAAAGATTAAATAAATAAAAATTCAAAGAACTGATAGCCATATACATTTGTGACAAGAAATCTCAGTTGAACAAACTGAATCTGAGTGTTGTGCTTGAATTAAGTTCATTGGTAGATGACCTTGCCTAATGGCGAAGGAAATATATCCAAGATATAGTATATATCCTTGATTAAAGTACTAAACACTTGCAGGACATGTACTGTGCATCTGACACCTATATATGTAATAAAACTGTATTTGGATTGTAAAAAAAATAACATTAAAAATTGCAAAATGGCAATACATCAAGACTGCATGTTGAGGAAATGGGAACCATGTAACTTCTCTGATCAATGGACAGTACAATTGTCAATTTATCCTTCTGGCAATCTAAAATTAACTTTATTAATATTAATTAATAAATGATTGATGGAAGTGTCTATATCATGAAACTGCAAATCCCTTTATCACGGAGAGTAATGATAACCAGTCATATATAGAAAATTCAGAGTAAGATTTCCTTGATATTGAGGCCCATTAGGGTAAAAAGTAAGTTCTGAAGCTCTTATAGAGAAAACAAATTGTCAAGTTACCTACATACTAATTTTTATTTCCAGAAAAAAATAGGAATGGTGACCTCTCATATCACAAGAGTGTACTGCCTATAGTCTACATTCAGTAACTTTCCTGTAATATTTGTCAACCATGGTGAATAACAAGGCATCTACTCTGGTGTTGTGAACTTAATTGTCACCAATGCTATGCACATATTTAAATGGTCACAAGTTACATAGCAGAAATTTAATCAAACATGGATCAAATCACAGGACGGGAAAGGGACAGTCAGATCGATTCTTGTGTAAATTTTTCCAAATTCCCCAACCTTGGAAGCCTATAACAATCCATAAAACTCACTCTCAAAATGACATCTTTTCGAAAAGTCAATAAAGTGTCTGATTTTATTGTTAGAATTGAAGGAAATAGGTCTTTTGAATTCCAATAATTACTATTTTGGTCTGTTAAGTTCTTCTCTGATTAATCCAAATTACTTCCAAATGGTTCAATATTGATACAAAAATATAAGGAATTCCAATGACCATCTAATTAGAAATTTTACCCAAAATGCAAAAGTTCTTTCGTTACAATTACCTAGGACTTCAAGAGCATTTTGTGATTATAGAAAAACCATATATCTCATGTTATAATTTGAAGTTGTATCAAAATCAATAGAAAATAACTATTAATGAATAATGGGGTTAAAATTTCAAAGCATAGACGATGCTTCATCACTAAGCTGAAGAACAACCAAATCCCAAGTATATTATTGCATTACAAAACAAAGGATGCAAGCTTAGTTGTATCATATTACAAAGATGGGGTCATAAATTTCTGGGATTTGCCAAATGATCCATTTTCAGACTTATCATCAGTGGAAATTATAACAATAAGAGAACAAAAAGACAAAATGGGGTATAACAAAGAATCAGTATTACATCTAGGAATTACAGCAAGCCATATTACAGATTATGAAATAGAATGAAATCTTATGGGAAATTCATTTTATATAACCATTGACAAAAACTTAATTACTTTTTTTAAGTGCACACAGGCAAGGGGTTAATTGGAGCTTTCATGATTTGTCATACATCTAAGAAACCTATCTATAGTGCATCATAGATGATAAAAGAAAACCTTTCCCAGTCCAAAGTGAGATTAAGATAATCTGTGTAGAGAATCAGACCTGTTCAATAATCTTTTCTTTAAAGACCATTCTGAAAATTATGGTGGGTAGCTGTGAGATAACAAATTGTCTTATGGGTAGAGTGCTCTACACCTTATGGCCAAGTGTTTGAGTCCCAGCCGTTTTAACTTGTTCTTCAGATGAGATAGTTTAAGTTAGGGTCTAGTATCACAGTATGTGTTCAGAATTTAACCCTCAGCACCCATTGAACCAGAGAGTAGAAGACCATTCAGTGACATCTCAGTATCTTGTGAAATCTATTGTAAGTTGGATACTAAACAAGAGTAATGCACACTTGTAGCTTATTCTGAGACACTTTGTAGTATCTCACATCCAGATGATAAATCATCACAGACAGCGCCTGATGATAGCTGACAACAATACTGTTGTCGTCAGTAATTAGGAGAACTGCAATGCTACTTAGGGTTAGTTGGGGGAGGGATGCTAGATAACATTAACTATCCTTGTCAGTATGTTAACTTAATATTCATTACAGGTATCAGTTAGTATGGGTTAATAAAAAAAAAAAAAATAAATAAAAATAAAAACAGAAAAATTACATGAGATTTAGAAAAATGGATAATAATCTGGAAAATTTTGACAAAAATATTAAATTCTCAGACATTTTTGGTAATATGGAAGTTCTTAGGAAGCAAAACATTAATTTCTGGTTGCGTAATTCACATATTTTTTCACACTACAAAGTGAATTCACAAAATGTTCAGCTTTTTTTAAAAAAGAAAATAAAAACAACATACTTTTGATGTATCATTATCCGTAAGCAATTTTATACATTGGACAAAGTGGCCAAATTGAAAGAGAGCCACAACAATTGGTCACCTGGGTATTTATTGAACGGGAAAAATTAAATCAAAGCGCCTATAATTGCAGAGTTGCTTGTTTCTGTTCGAGGTTAAAATGTCACAGCCTGATGGTCTTCCATTAACAAAGCGAAAAAAATAAAGCAATCCCATATCCCCATAAAATCAATTATAAATTTGCTTTTTCTCTTGACCTTTTAACTTGACTTTTGCTGACCTTATTAATAAAAATTTACAGTTGACCAGGACCTAGTCTACTGGACAAAGAAAATTGACCCTTCTTGACCACTAATGTCATCAAGTCAACTCACCATCCAAGCATGAGAGAAATGATCTGGGAGAGAAAACAGAAATACAAACTGGCGACATGAGACAAAGAAAATATATCTAAAATAGTATCTAATATAGAACAATAAAGCCTATAGTCTTATAAAGAAAGCCTAACCCAGAAAGTGGGAAATTACCTTAAAAGATGTGAGATGATAAAATGATAACACTTAACATAAAAACTTAGGTAAGGAAAATACTGTTGTAATTATTTTAAAAAGTATTTTGCAATGAAAATTGACCCTTTTGTCCAAAAAAGGAAAATGAAACCAGGAAATAAACTGACTAAATGTTGCATATTGTTTTTGTTGTAGTGTTGTTTGTCACCCTACTCGAGTTTCTTTCACTCGCAGGAGATGTAACCCAATGCTGATAAGGACCTTCACACTAAGGATTACACTCCAACACTTACTAGCACTGAAGAGTGGGGATACTCATTATTCCAACATTTACAATGATGACATGGGGCCCAAAGTTTTCCTACCTGAAACACCCACAATCTATACTTTTAAAATTCACTTGTACTGTGAATTTAAAGGGATCATCTAGGTTGAAGAATCTTACAGACCCTTGGATCATAAGTAAAACTTTGGTGAGATTTGGATCAAAATAGGCTTTCTAAAAGTAAGGTACAGCTGGCTAAGATACACAGTGATTTCTACACATACTTCCAAGGCTCCCCCCCAAAGTCTGTTTTAGAAATATAAAACTAGTTAAACTGCCAAGGTCACTTTGGTACAACAACAAAAGAGATCAGATAATCATTTTTATTTGTTCAAACCATTAACAAGTTTGAAAGTAGTGCAGTAAATCTGATAATTTTGCCTGCTCTAAAATATGCATAAATATGCCGTAGCAGTGCCATTAGGGTTTTAAGATGAAATCAATCATAGATTGTGGCATCTTACTGAATACAGAATAGTTGTGCATGTAAACTGCATAAAAATAGGCATAACTACTAGGCATTGCCCCTTGATGCCACATTTAAACAGGTCCTTTTTACTGAATGGAAGCATTCATTTTGAAATTTCAGGGGTCAATAAATTACTGTAGTGTCATTTTACACTGTCAGGAGACAAGGCTACAGACACTACACATACAATATGACACAAAGCTTGTGACAGACCTTTGGGATAGTCAAGTGCAAGTCTAAGTTACTTGGACTGTACTTTATGAGAACAAGTCATTTTATGACCACATACATCCCTGATAAATTCAAATATGGTCAAGTACATCCTGATAGTGAACAGATTAGCTAATACCTAATTTCAGAATGGTTAATTGGTCCCCACATTGGACTTCTCATTAGAACATTGGAGACATGGTCTGCTTGTTACAAATGCCTACACTGAAGAGGGGAGAAAGTCCAGTCGGTTCTAGTTCTAATTTCCTTGTGCTATCAACTTCCTTTTAACTTACTCTAAATACTATTGTGTAGAATAACCTAAACTCTATGCTTTAGTTCAAACTGTTGCTGATGTAACATATTTGTATGTGTAACTAAAGATGATACACTAATAATAATAATAAGACTATCACAGGGAGGGAATAGATATGGGGAGGGAGCACACAGCTCATCAAAGCACTTGATTATGTTTTATGTAAAGAGGAGAGAATAAAAATAAATCAAGATTACACAGCAAATCAAGTACACATTGCTAAATACAATACATAGAGGTATACATACTGGTAAACTAGGGATACAGTTAAGTTACCACTCCAATATATCTATACAGATCTGGGTGAAAATATCGTACATGTATAAATAAATAATAAAACAAAAACAATAAAAAGAAAAAAAACAGGACTGAAATAGAACTTTGCTACAAAATTGATGTTAAAGGTTATATAGCTATATAACATATATTTTTGTATCAATCTGGAGAAAAACTCTCTTTCTAGAGGATAAATAAATCTTTTCAAAACTAACACAAGAGTCATCACTGACTTCTTGACGATTCATTTGACTTTCAAAATATGTCGAAACTATCTAATCACATCTACAGAACTAGTAAGGGCATTAGAGGATCTACACGCATGATAAAACTGTCATACAACAGAACAGTCCAGTAAGCAGAGGAGTCAATTGTTTTCTTCAGCTACAGACAACAGAGTACTGAGAGCTGATGTCTTATCTTTCAAAAGCTTTCTCTCTGTTGATAATGTAATTTCATTTGGCAAATGAAATATTCCAATGTGATAAACTGTTGCATAATCAGAAATGGCTTAAAAGTCTGCATTTTAAAAACTCTGAATGGATGTTGAATTTGCTATAACGACCTCAACAAAACTGCAAATAGTGTGCTGGACAAAGTAAATTTCATTACCAGCCAATTACAATTTATTTCCAATGATTAAAATATTTCGGCATGCAACACCCTTGATCCAATAACGACAAAACAGCATTGATCATGTAAAGTGTGATGGCAATACGATAGCTCTCAGAGTCCATTTCCTGAACAAATAAAAACTGAAGATGTGCAGCAGAAGTGACATGCCTGCACAGTAAGCCTGCATCTGATGGCTTCAGCAGATTCATCAATAATGCAAAAAGGCTCTGCGACTCACATAAATGTGAGGTGAAAGCACATAATTACAGTGTCCAAAGTACAGCAATTATGTCAAAATTACCAGGCACTGCTTTTTAATTAGTGATTTGTGAAGCCATTACTACGACAGCTAGTACTGCAACTGTAAAAAACCAAACTTCTCACAGAGAAACTGATCAAATTTTCTGCACACAACGCAAAATAAAATTAAAAAAAAAATGCAGAGTGATGCTGAAATGTAGGTCTTAACCAACTTTAATCTGAATGTATCAACTGCTGTTGGTTTACAGCCAGAAGTAAAACTAAGAAAAAGTAAAGCCAATCCTCTTAATAGCAGGTATATTACTAGCTTACTAAGAGGGCTTGGCCTACGCATTCATTCAGAGAATAATCAACATGGCTGTTTCTTGTAAGCGAGCAACATAAATTGTGCATGTTCTCTCTTGAGCGTCACAAAGACTCTTGAAGCAGTGTCACACAGATTCTGGAAGCAGCGTCACACAGATTCTGGAAGCAGCGTCACACAGATTCTGGAAGCAGTGTAGCCCAGATTCTGGAAGCGGCATTCAGCATCACACAGATTCTGGAAGCAGCGTCACACAGATTCTGGAAGCAGTGTAGCCCAGATTCTGGAAGCAGCGTTCAGCATCACACAGATTCTGGAAGCAGCATCACACAGACTTTTGAAGCAGCATCACACAGACTTTGGAAGCAGCATCACACAGATTCTCACAGAATCCAATAAAATTTGTTTTTTTTCTTATCTATCATAGGTTACAAATCATGTATATATATTCTCCTTTAGTAAATTTTGCAGTTTAAACATGTAAAATTGGAATTTTTAGGGGTTTTTTTTTGTCTTTTCTATAGATAGCCTGTTTTCTTCAGAGAAAGAAAAGTTAGCAATACAAATGGACAAAGAGAACAAGATAATAGAGAGAGTTACTGCTGCTACTGTTATTTAACTAAGACACATGCTTACTATGGAATACAAAGGTTTTGCAATCTTGCAGAATCTTAAACAGTAGCTACCCCCTGTATTGCAATCTTTGTCCATGCGTTCACTGACCTCACCGCTCTGCTAGAGTCAGCAGCAGAACTAATCATGGCTATGCCAGTGGTTCTTTGTACTAACATGTGTAAATTGTTCCTCCAGTAGATGGGAAAACCAGTCCCCTTCACTTGGCAAACTGACAACATGGACAGTAAATCTAACAGTAGACAACACTTTTATAATGTAAAGCCTCCCTTACTGAGGTGGAGGAAAACAGAGCAGAACAGGGCTTAAATGTGCAGGGGGCACACAAGTATTTAACCCATTCATCCCTACAGCCACATTTGGATTCACTCTAATCATTGATTTACTGAAGAGTCTATTGCTTTTCAGGGGTGAACTAGTTAAATGAAATGAACAGAAGAAAGGGGAGATAACTTTAGGTATTTTCTATAGAAAATTGAAGAGTTCTATACAAGTTAATAAAAAAATAATGGAAAGAAGTTGGGAATACAGGAAAGAAAGAGAGATAAATAGGAAGGTGCATGGAAATATGGAAAGACTTTAAAGCTACTAAAAAGAAAGAGATCAATAGAAGGTTAATTGGAAAATACAAAAAAGGTATGAAGAGAGAACATGTAGCTTAGGATGAACAGGAGAAAACAGATCTTTTTTACGGGACATTTAATGAATTAAAATCTTTTACTTACAATACTCAGAAACAATTAGATAGGATTTGATAAAGACATCATAGCCTAAGTTTCTACTCCAGTGTATACAGAAATATAATTTGAAGGAGAGTGTGTTTGAAGATGCAATAAGAACTGTGTAAGTAAGCAATGTTTTTGTTCATATGCTATCACATAACTGAAAAATACGTGTACGTGTACGGTTTTGTGGTTCAGCAATGACAAACACCATTCAGCTTAAGAGATGTGCACACCGTATGTATAAAACATGCCATCTTATGCAACATCTGTTTTGTTTGGACATTCTTCTCAGGAATTTTTCAAACATCAACAGGGCTATAGATGTTTGCTTGTGCTGGTCAGTCACTGAGGACAGAGGAATCTTGTATGTCCATGTATAGTGTCCTAGAGAGTCTTGGATTGTAAGGTCCAGTCTCCGTTATCTACACGCTTTCTTCCAATGACATACTCTTGGATGCTGAACAGTTGCCATATATAATTTAATGACTTAGAGTTACTATGACCTGAATGCCTTCCCCTCCCCATCCCTGAAATTTGATCAACAAGCATTCGTGAATGACCATAATATTTCATTAGCTGAATTCGACCACACTTAGACAGTAGTAGCTGTGTGTAATTGACTCATCTTTTTGACGACTTTAAAATAAGCAAAAAAAGTGCAAAAAGGAAAATCTTGCAGAAGAACATCAATGCACTGAAAGTCAAGCGAAAATTGAGTTTCAAACCATTCAGTGTTACTTTATTGAAAATTTGCTTGATTAATGCTTTTGGCAACTCATTACCAATTAAAACACTTGCAACAGGAATTTTTTTCAATATATATTGATTGAAATGTTGCAGATAACTTGCAGGATATTTTTTCTCATCTCTGATTAAGTTCTCTGCTGTAACACTTTCTCTTTCTCTTGAATTGTTGTAAAATTAACTGAAATAGTCACATAGCCCTGGATACTATAGTGCATCTAAAAGCCAACAAATGATAACAGCGTTCCCAGGACACATTGAGGTCAGTAAGTGACCTGAGATGACCAGTAGCAAGGGTCAGCCACTGGTCAATGGTGACCATGCTTTCCTGATCAAACAATCAACAGGTGAAGGGAGAGATTCATGTATGCAGATAAGCTCTGTATTATAACTCTCTGAATGGCTGCCAATTCCCCTCTGTAATGCAAATAGCACTGGCCTGTCCTAAATTAACCTCTACTATATAGCCACTGGTCAGTAAATCTTTTATTTTGTCAGTGAGTCAGTGTGACCTCTGATAGCCAGATATGTACATCAAATAATGGTCTCATTTCTGTACAAAACATCTGCCTCATGAACAGTTAATTTTGCTGAACACTTATATGTCTAAGATTTCTGCTCAACATTAGATTGAAAGAAAACTTCATAGGGAGGTTGTCATTAGATTAACAAAAATCAACTATTTCCTTATTGGTTTGCTTTGCTGTTTTCTCCTCTTTATTTTAAGCACTTGTGCATCAATGTGTAATGGGTAGGTAGAGTATGTGTCTACAATTTTTACACTTAATATACTTCAATCCCATCCAATGGCATCAAACACATGGGGAAAGTAATGGGAAAACAAGTTTTGAAAATATCAAAAATTATTCTCAGATTTCATGAAATATGCCTATTGGACCTCAGTATCCTATTAGAAAAAGTGAGGAAAACCCCAACACAAAATACCTACTTATTTTGACCTTTACTAGGCTTGGTTATCTGTTTGTCCTATTAATACACCATCATCACAATCACACTCAGTTCAGATAATTGGTCGAGTATAAACAGCTAACAAAGACAGGAAAAAGGACGGAAGTTGACCAGAACGTCTTCCGTGGATAGCCTAGAATTTCCAACACATTTTTTTATGACGACTTTCCTTTTCAACTATGTGATGCATTCAGAACAGATGTCCTGTAACGCATGCACATCCCAGTATATGCACCAACGTTAAATGCAGTAGCGCTGTAAATTCTCAGTTGATTCATTCACTGTCAAGTGGACCTCCAAGATCGGACCGTGGAGTTAAAGTGAAAAACAAGAAATAGAGAAAGAGTCATAAACAGTAAAAACACTGATATCCATAAAACACATCAGAAATAAAGTTTCTAAATAATATCAATCTGTGTAAAGAAAAGCTGTCAGCTCGGATGATCCATCAAAAATGAAATATTTTCTGGGGATCTAATGGGGAGGCAAGGCATGAAAAATAAGACAAAAAAAAACCCAGAAAAGACAGTTGGTACAAGTATTAAATAAATGGCTTTGCTATTTCTGGAGATACTTAACTACTGCACATGATTGCACTCCCTGTGCAGCTTATCAGTTTGGTGAGAATTAAGGTCTTTACAAGGGTATTACCTACTCTGGAGTGTTCAGGCCAGCAAGAACATTAGAGAGCTCTCCTCCCCATCCTCCAGCACTTACTTTCGTGATCTATTCATTTCCTAGATAAAAATTACAGGCCATAAATGCAGGTATCTTTACATGTTGGGGATTAGTGCATTAAGTCACTGTAGCTTCTTTTTTAATTAGGACTAGGTGAGGAAGGATTACCTGTTTCTACATATTTCATAAGATACTCTTAAAATCTGACACTGTGAAGGTCAGACAGTCAGGTTTACCTTGAAATAAGAGGAAAAAAAATAGAACAAAGAAATTAAGGTATTTGTTTTTGTGTTGGGATTTAACATGTTTTACAAATAGGCAGATCTACTGGAATTACTGTGGTAGGTTTATTCAAACCCTGGTCAATTTATTCCACACCCTTCTGTCCCCCATACAAAGACCTCCTTTGGGGTACTCAATGTGGGAACACAAAGTGGACAAAGCATGTCTAGACATCAACATAAAGTGCAATATTTAAGTATATCAGTCTATATAAAGCTGGGACATGGTGACCCCCGACAGCATGTAATTATATACTACCTACATGTATAAATCTTCATGTGCCCGATTTACAAGATATGCACTATGGCGACCTTCAGAGGGGGACAAGACAGGGTCAAAAACATCTCAAGACTGTCAGATTTTCAGAATTCTTCTGTTTTTAGTCAGGAGGTTAAATAAGATAAAATGACCATGTAGTCCCAAACTGCCTTTCTGTTCAAACAGGTACATTTTGTACATTGTAATTACTTCACTGAGAATAGTAAAAGACTGTAAATGCAAGACAAAAAACAAAACAAAATAATAAACAAAACAAAATAATAAACAAAACAAAATAAAAAATGAAGTAAAGAAAGTACCCTAATCAGTCACCTTACCATTCACATAACCAGGAAAATTAACAGAACTGACACCCAAATACATACCTTATAGATAAAGAAATTTAAAATTACAATATTAGTTATCTATAACAACTTTTCCTAGAGAGAATACTCTAGTCTTAATTGTGATAACAGCCACATAAATACAGTAGAACTTGTCTTGTCTGACCTCCCCATATACATGTATCTCTGCTTTACTCAGTCATGACAGGTAGCCTCTTAAATGTGCTACTGTCATGCCAAGTTTCACTGTGGACAAATCAAGAGGCTTTCCACCTGTCTCCAGTCCTTGCTGATGACATGTAAATGCCTGTCAATGGCAGAGGATCAGTGGTCTTTACCAAAGAACAAAAAAAAGCAGTTGTGGTTTCTCCCCGACAGAAAACATGGACCCAACCATACGACTTAAATGTTGTCAAGTGTGGTGTAAAACAAAATCAAATTAGAATCTATAAAGTTCTATGCATGTTATGTATACCAGTTATACATTTGTGTTTGAATAAGCACTCACTTCAATCTGATCTGCAACGTTTTGAAAGTTTTGTTACACCATTTAAATCATTACTTTTAAAAAAAATTGTTGAGGTATTTGTGAATACTGGAACAAACAATCCTCTGAAGAAAAAAGAAATTTCTGTGAAAAAATGTTTGCACATTAAACCTCCCAATGGAGGTCATTTCCAGAGTAAAATGCCATTTCCTAAGCACAAAATCCACTTAATGCATTTTCTGACAGTGCAACATATCTTTCTTTCACCAAAAAAATTCAAAAGATGCAATTCTCTGACAAAATCAATAGCCTTTGATCAGAAAGGCAGGATGTGCACAAAAATTATGATGGCACCTTCACACATGATCTACAGAAAACCTGTAATGTCTCTGAGAATGTGTGTGTGTGTGGAGAGAGAGAGAGAGAGAGAGAGAGAGAGAGAGAGAGAGAGATTATGGATCACCATCCAACAATTATGAGCTATGTAGCTGCCAACATACAATTTTTGTAAGTAAGGTGAAGGATATGAAGCTTATTTGCTAGAGTCAAGGTGACATTTCACAGAGGCATGTGTTGTGAACACATATCCTAAATATTAATGTATTAGTTACTACTCTAGGTTCAAGTGTTCTATTTTTGTTTTATCAACTGTTCCTTCAACCAGGTCAAGCTGTCCTTTCCTCTTGTCTATAGTTCTTGGCATTGGGGCCTTCCAGGTGGTCATTGGATTACTGATAACAAACAAATGATATGCAATGAACATTAGCCAAATAAAATGGAAATGGTCAAATTTCACAAAACACAATGTAAAAATCATGAAAATGTTCCTAGAAAACATATTTAATTCCAGTCTTACTCATTTCACAAAGAAATAAAACACATAACTCTTCAGGTTTGTGTCAGATTTATTAAATTTCTCTCTGTGACATTGCTATTTGTCCTCCCAAGATACAGGTGCAAAGGGAAACAAAACTCACTAACTCACCTACCTGTACATGTGTTGGCATTTGTAAACAAAAGCAAAACAAACATGGCTATCAATGTGCAAGTACTTCTCTTTAGTCTGGAGGTTTAAAATACAAATTTACTTTTAATTTTCAATTCAATGCTATCATTCGACCAGAAAATGTTTATTCATCTTATCCGATTTCAATTTATAGGAACAACTCCAGAGAAATTTGAAACAATAATTTCACAAATTTCAGTGTTGTACATCCCAGCAACTTTTTTTCCTATTTCAAAAAAAAAAAAAAAAATTATTTAGATAAATGGATATATGTGTAAGTGAGGTTATATAGTTATGTCCCCTTAATTGTGTTCATTTTGTGCTTTTATTATTTGTTTTAGCATGTTCAACACATTTGAGATTGCATGTAGTTGTGTAGTTATTATAGACAGTAAAAATCAGGACCTAGATGTGACTGACATATAATACCAATGAAGCATTTGATAAATATAAATGCTTGTTACTAAAATCCAATACTAAATCTGGAGAATCCCCAGGAAACAATGCAGGAACTCAAAGTTATTCTTCTTAGAACAAAACACTTGAGAGATCTAGGGCAAACCACATATTTTTGACCATGCTTAGATAGAAAGATTTAATCAACTTCATGGTGCAACATGTTGGGTAGCATCAAAATCTCAATTTGCAGTCAAAGAAATTGCACGAACACATACATTTTCTAAACGTTACATTAACTTTTCCTTTTTTTGCATTGTTTTGCGTGTACATGACTGTATCATTGGTACTGTACTGTATTCAGAGTTATATCAGTTATTATACTGACATGGGATAATACAGGGATTTATACCAGTGCTAAGGACTTAATGATATACAGTATAACCTGCTATAACAACCACCATGAATATAATAACCACCTGTTACTAAAGACAGTTTTTTGTTTGCTGTCACCAAAAGTATTATTTATGTAAAAATCCACCTCTGCATGTATATAGAGTTCATGATCAACTCCCTAAGGAGGTTGTTACACACAAGTTTTACTGTTCAGTGGAGAGTATTCAAAGTGCACCATGAATCCTTGATAGGGACCCTCTCATCTGAAGGGAACAACTCATACTGCAGCCTGGACTTTAACCCCACAACCCTGAGGCCAGCACCATGGTGCCAGTCTTGCATTAGTTATTTTTTCTACAACAAGTGAATGGTATATTGATAGGTATATATGCACCAAATTACAACACACATCCAGACAATTACTGTGTGATGTGACCTTGACCTTGAGATTTTTTCAATGGCCACCAACTCCATCACCAGACTGTTATGGACCAGTGTGCAGTGCTCTTTTTTCTGCTTCAGTAAATGGTTCTATTACCACAGCATAGTCAAATGATTTTTTACCAGTACTTAAGTTGTATAATTTGACCAATTGCCTTGCATTCCTCTCCCGTTACTCCACAATAGCTGTAATAATTACTGAACTGCGACATGGTTTAAATTGCAACAACATTTGACATTTTACAATCTCTATAGACAAATGTCACATTCATAATCAGAACCAAGTTGCCTATATAAATGACCCCAGTGTATACCATCGAGCTCTTTTACTTTAGGCAACAGATATACAACCTTTGGTAGTCCCTTCAGGAACCTTAATTCCTATCTGTCCAATACCATACCTAACTTAAGTGAATTTATTTACAAATTGTTTACAAAGGTGTAACACAAATGTTTTTATGAGTAGTATGTGCATGTGCTTGTATATGAACGTGTGTAGACATGTGTAGGTGTGTGTGTCACATCATTTGAGTACATGTCCTCTGTTACAGCAATTATTCATAAACATTGTCCCTCCAATACCCCTCTGTGTAAAGTTCCCTTCATCTGATGACCCTAAGCATATTTACTAGATGCTCTTCTCTCCCAAGGGAGCCTCACTATACTAGCCGGACATAAGTGCATATGAACTCAGATTACTATCCTTAAGTTGCCTCATGTAATGATTGTCACAGGATGAATGTGAAGTGGTCAGCTGTGTACAAAAGTAAATACACTACAAGGTCAGTGACCAGACACAGTCCAGGCAGGAAATGGGAAAGTTAATAAATATCTGTGTATTTACTGTTATAGAAGAATTATGCAAATCCAGGTAATTAATGAACAAACATGTAATTAACCATACATGTAATATGATACTTTTTTTTAAAAAGCTGCCTGTTGTTTCACACCACATTTAACATTACAATGTACATGAGTTATATCATTGTAGTGACTGCAGCTGACAATGGTTGAACATATTTTGACCAGTGTGAACCGGAGACATTGACAACCCCTGAGTCCTCAATAACTCTCACCTCTGTTTCCCCTCCTGCCCTTAGTTACTTCACATAATATGAACAAGTTTGTCAGATTTCTTGAGACAGACCAGTGTTAACCCAGGAACATTTGTAGCTATAGCTTCTCCTCCAGCCCTGAGAAACTAGATGTCACCTTAAGATAGAAACATGGTGGAGGTTGATATAAAACATCATAACAACTACACCAATGTTGAGGACTTTATCCTAGGCAGTGAGAGATACACTGCAGATAACTTTATCCTAAGCAGTAAGGGATATGCTGAGAACTTTATCCTAGGCAGTAAGGGATATGCTGAGAACTTTATCCTAGACAGTGAGGGATTATACTGAGAACTTTATCCTAGACAGTAAGGGATATACTGAGAACTTTATCCTAGGCAGTAAGGGATATACTGAGAACTTTATCCTAGGCAGTGAGGGATTATACTGAGAACTTTATCCTAGGCAGTGAGGGATTATGCTGAGAACTTTATCCTAGGCATTGAGGGATATGCTGAGAACTTTATCCTAGGCAGTGAGGGATTATGCTGAGTATTTTATCCTAGACAGTGAGGGATTATACTGAGAACTTTATCCTAGACAGTGAGGGATATACTGAGAACTTTATCCTAGGCAGTGAGGGATTATACTGAGAACTTTATCCTAGGCAGTAAGGGATATACCGAGAACTTTATCCTAGAC